>JASANF010013087.1:0-70976 GCA_030248245.1 Trissonchulus sp. WLG1_4 | reverse complement strand
TATACTGCTTTTTCAATTTACAGGCACTTTAAGCTTAAAGCATGCTTACGTGCATTATTTTAGATTCACGGGGGTTCTAATAGTGAATAGCAGTTTTTAAAAACAAAAACTATTATTTTTGATGCTCAGCTATTATTAAAATTAAAATTTACTCTTAAAAATTACTACATCATAACATTAAAACTTTTGTATTTTTAACATTTTTTAAGCAGATGTGGCAAAATTTCTACTGTGCTCCCTCTTGGCCCGAATTAAAATTCATAAAGGTTTTATATTTTTATTTGTGTACAATGCAGCGGCATCTGTGTCGATGCCGATTTGTATACTTACCGAAGTTTCACAATGATGTGTAATCTAATCTACCAACAAAATGTTTTTGTGCCAGCTAGTACACAAATAGTCTGAACTCGCAGCAAAAAGTAAACTGTGATGTCATGCTTACCTTGATTACCTTTTCAATTATTTGCTTGCTTTATCTTAATTTGTGTGCGATTGGGGATGAATTATCCACTGTGAAAGAAACTTGCAAAAAAGTCATAGTGAGTCATGTGGAGAAAGAAGAACCTCCAAGTTTGTCTGTCTAAGCCCTCGTCTGTCCGTGATCCAGATGACTTCGGACTAACTACATTAGGTCAAAGTGTCAAGTGTCAAGCAGCATTTTTATGCATCTATTCAAATCAGTTTCAGCTAAAGGACCCGTTCCGTTACTGGACCTCAGTGGTTTGATCAAACAAATTTTTAGTCAGACGGTTTAACAATCTTAAAATGCTAAAATGCCATTTTGAAATATATAAATACGGACTACTAACACGGGTTTAGGTTTTTCGCAATGCTTTGTGGTTAGACTGAACGGTCCAGTTTGGGACGCTAATGTTGATTTTTGCAGATGCTTGCTCGTGCAATAACTTTGAATAAGGACATTCAGCGCACGAGTGCCACGCACGAGGGTTTCCCTTGCACAGCGTGCGTACAAATACATGACAGCACGCTTGACCGTGCTACAAAGTATTCATGTATATACATTATAAGTAAAGTATACATGTACATAATAAGTATATATAGTCGTATGTTATCATGCACTGTGTCCATACATGGGCGTGGGGGGGTTTAAACTCCCCCCCCCCCAGAAGGCATCTTCATCCCCCCAGATAGGTGCTTCATCCTCCCAGAATGTTTTGAAGGTAGCTCACGAAGCAAGGTGGTAGTTACGTTTTCGTAGCTTTTTTCATTCTTATATTTTGTCACAATTACTGAATCAATTTACAAGCGGTCTTTTGCATATTATCAACCAACTTATTTTTTACAAAATTGCATTTTTTTCAAGTGTCGATAACACTCATAATAGCGTACACACCAACTATTTTGGTGAAGCATATTTGCTCACTTTTTGGCATGTTTCCATATATTTCATTATTTCTTCGCTCTGGTAATTAACGTCCGCGTATTGTCAAGTAATTTATACATATGTCACATTTATGTGTTGTGCACGTGGTAGTATGCCCAACTAAGCGTACTGATTTAGCATATTTTTACTGTTACCAAAAGTTTGCCTCAAATTTTATTACAAAGTCAAGAAAATGCAGTTTTCATGACTTTGGTGGGCTCTAACTAGAAAAATATTCAACCTTTTCACTCAATTAGAAAAAGGTATCGGGAAAATTTATTTGGCTACTGTAAAATATGCTATCTTTGCATTCTCCTGTACCCGTCAGGATATTCGTTACTTCAACTAAAATCACTCAGTGTACTCAGAAATGACGGATTTTTTAAAAAGTATAAACTTGATTAACTAGGGCCTCATTGGGGTCGTTTAATATTACACTAAGCACAGTTTTCCCGTAACCGCTGAAAAAATAGCGGACAAAGTGTAAAAAATGTCATTTCATGAGACTGAAGAATATTTGCTATTTTTGAAGGGGTTTATTAAAACTGCCACGGCTTTTGGCTACTATAACATATACTTGCCAAATTTTTTAGATATAATAGATACATACGGGACTATATCCCTGTAAATTGTGTCAAATGGTTTTTTGTATTTTGTGATATTGGCATGAGAATTCAGAATTGGTGGTAAACAACTTCAAAGTTACCGATCGCCTAGTACGACTAACAGAAATATGTCATATTTTAGCTGAATATATTCTTAAAATGAAACGGGTTAGACCTTTTTTGAATGGTGTTTCTGAGTAGTGTAGGAGCCACAAAAATTCACATATATACAATTTTCCAAGTTCTCAAAAAATACACGAAAAATCCAGATTTTTAGGCATAAAATGACCGTAAAAGATAGAATCAATTTTAAATTAAGTTCTAATACTGCTGTCTACATTTGCAATGTCTGTGCCAAATTTGATTTTGTTCGATCAAGTATTTTTTGAATTATTGCAAAAACTTCGAAAACGTAACTAACCACCTTAAATAAGCCATTCGTACTAGTGCAAAAAAGTCAAACCACTTTCATTTAAGTTAAAGTTAAAGTTAAAGTAAAAGCCATTGCTTCAATTTAAGTTAAAGTTACAGTTAAAGTAAGGCTCAGGCATCCATTTAAGTTAAAGTTAAAGTAAGCCAAAAATCAATGACTTCTATATAACTTTTTTAAAATAACTTTAATTTAAAGTTAGAGTAAGGTTGTTTTAATTTAAGTTAAAGTTACAGTTAAAGTAAGACCTCTAACTTTTTTTTGAAGTTAAAGTTAAAGTTAAAGTAAGACCCCTAACTTTTTTAAATTCAGTTAAAGTTAAAGTTTAACTTTTTTGCCCTATTCGTACCCATTGTTTTACGCGGCGGCCTCAGCCGCCGCGTATATACTCATACTGTAGTGCAAACGTGTGCATCAAGAGCACACAAATGCACCTATTCTAGCGTTATACTGCTGGCAGGTCAGCAAATAACACTTTGTGTGTGAGCGTATGTGTTTAGCTAGATCGTCTGTGTGCTTACTTAGCGATTCAACTGCATGCTCTCCTTTCGGTATTTGTCTGTCGGGCCCGGTTTCATAAAGAATTACTAATTACTAATTTCTAATAATTAGTAATTAGTGGTTTTTCCATTAGTTCTAATAATGAGCGTTTCATATAATTTTTTATCGCTCAATTATTAGTTATCAGATTCATTAGTACTAATTATTAGTACTAATGAATAAATAGCTCACATCGCAGCTGCGACGACCTCACGTTTTCGCTAGCAACTTTGGACTGCCATCACCATTTAGTGATTGCAATACATTATTTGAAAGCTCAGAGACCCCTCTTTTTAAATGTGTAATTTTCAAGAGGTTTCGGTAGAGGTTGAAGACGGTGAAAAAGATATCGTAATAGTTATGATTGTCAATGTAAAATAAGTTCGTTATATGTGCTTAAAAATGCCGTGTTGATATATTTTGGCAGATAAAACAGTGTTTATTCCTGTTGAGCCACAGCCCAACAGGTCTTTAATTTTGATTCTGGTATCTTAACACTGTTATAGCGTTAAAGTGTTAATGTGCGGAGTGTGTTTTACACCTGTTATACCGTAAAATGGCATTTGTCACCACTGAAGCGCCTTGTAGTTTGTACATTCACTGTGTAGGCCTGTTCACTGGACTTTTTCATAGATTTGAGAATTCAAAAGTCTGACAAAAATAATCCACGACGAATCGAACCTGCGGCCTTATGTTTGCGAATCTGCGATACTAACAACTCGACGACCCAAATCCATAGAAGTTATGTGTAGATAGTTTCAGTAACTAATGGAACTTCACTTAATGATAACTACCTGCAAATTGCTGAAGCTTTTGGCTGAAATTTTACATTATGTAGCTGCCCAACAGGTTTACGATGGCCTCTGGCCAATGTACTTAAAAGTTACTGCTCGATGCTTACTGAATTATTTTGCCGAAAACTTTGCTTGTTGTTTTTTCATTCGTTGTTTGTTAGTCACTTCCATTAATGTGAGTTGCAGTTTTTCAGTACCCATCAAGAACAACTCGTCACATGCACTCCGACCTGTTGGGCCAGTCGGAACACTTTCACCAAGAGTACATAATAGCGTCTCACTCTTGCTTTCACTAGTAGCCAAAATTAAAATTTTATTCATTGCGTTCTGCTAAACTTTCAAAAGAGACATTTCGTTAAATTGAACATCGGCCACAACAGTTTGTGGTTGGCCCTGCGACATCCTAGGTTTCTGTTCCTTGTTTTTATTTTTCATAAAAACCTATGCGTTTGCATGTGGGTGCATTAGCAACTATTTATGCGAATACATATGTTGTTTTTGTGTTAAAATTACGGCAATAACTATGTCATAAATAATGGTCTACCTTTTTTGCCCTGGATTTTCTATGAGTATATCAAATGTGAAAAAATAATGGAATTCAAGAACCGCAATTTTGACTTTCCGAACGTGGGCACCTCTACATGACGGTGCTCCATATGATGGCACACTATGACACGACGCTTTCTATTCATAGTGTGAGCTTAGGTTTAAGTTTTAGCTAGGATCCTTATCCGTCAGCCTATTATGGATTACAAATATCCGATAAACTATGTCCATGAATCCACAGCACAAGAAGCAATATGCATCCCTGCGCTCTTATTCCGGCGCTGCTGCAGCTGTATTACGACCAATTACATACTCATTGAATGAAACTTCACCTCTCTTGAGGAGAAGATACTTTTTGACAAGCGCCAATATATGGTTTTTAGAGCAACTTACTCTCCTTATAAACATACCAAGCAAACACTATTGAGTGATTTTAACACTACTTAGTTGTATTGTAACCAAAAACTGGTCAAAACAAGCTCAAAACCTTCACTAATGAATCATTCATTGGTCGCAGATCACCTAATACTAATATATTAGTAATTAGCGACTAATGAACATTCATTAGTAATTTTATGAAACTGGAACGTTCATTAGTGCTAATAATTAGAAGCTAATGCACTAATGAATAATGAATAATAATTAGTCATTAGTTCATTAGTTATGCAACGCTAATATTGCAACTAATGAACTAATAATTAGTTATTAGTTGTATATTAGTACTAATATGTACTAATATACTTTTTATGAAACCGGGCCCAGTACTGGCAGTTTTCGCACACAGAACAGAGTAATTTTGACTTAATCTGTTGCAATAATGTTTCATGGAATATTCATTAGCGCGTCGGAAGCCAGAAATTTTAACTCATGGCAACCATGCCAACACACGCTATGGGCGCCGTTGTTGGCTATGACATGGTACTGTAGCTTAAGCGGCTGAACTAGTCTAGCTGCTGTGAAATATGCGCTGTGGCTGTGGTAACATGTTCGCAATGTTGCAAGGTTATTACCTACGGTTTTGCAATATAATGGTCAATTTAGAACATGAGTTGTTCACAGTGATCACTGATCACGTTTCATTTCCTATATAGGCATGGAACTATGGAGATTTAATAAAAACTTATAATATTTTTCTGATGCATGGTCCGTTTCACAATATTACTACACCGGACTCTCCCTCAATCGCTCTCTTTTTCTTATCTTAGGGCCTATTCCTTTACCGGATTAAAGGATTAATTATAATCGGACTAAACGGTTTAAAAATTATGCTAAAAATGCCATTCTAAAACCTCATGGATTAAACGGACTTAACTTTTACCGCGCTGCTTTTTAATCTGACTAAACGGACTTGACTATGCACGCTAATGTTTAGCGTGCATGTTAAATCCGTTTAGTCCAGTGGTAGTTTTGGAATGGGGTCAGACTAAAATTAAGCCGCTGACTTATTTTAACTCGTTTAGTCCGCTTAACCCTTGCCATTCCAAAACCTCGGACTAAAATAAGTCCAGTCCGTTTAATCCGGTAAAGGAATTGGCCCTTAGTTTTGGCTAGTAATGATGATAAGACTACCTAACAGTTGACAAGTTTATTTTAATTTTGGCTTCAAAAAATTCGAAAAAGTGCCGCGTTTTATATTCGATAGAATATCCTCAGCACTGCAAGCATATCACAACACAATCTATCAACTACTTAGTTCATACGTATATACTTCCGAGCTTTTATTGGCGGCAGGGTTTAACTTAGTTTAAGTCCTGCTTATTCATAGCATAAAATTACTATGAATTTTTGCATAAAACTGCTGCTTGTTGCAAAAAAGTTTATGTCCAAAATTCATTGCTCAATCCTAGAAGTTGACTCTGCTTCAAATACTGTAATTTAAGCCTTTTAGTCAACCTTTTTCAAAAAATTATATAACACTATATTTTATATAGTGTATGTACTGTTATCACACATTTATGTCAATTATCGAGCCTTGTGGCACAATAATTTCGATAGATTCTTTAAGGAGGCAAGGTTTTAAGAAAGTTTGAACAAGAAAACAGTGTCGACACTGACGGTGAGAGTCCACATTTCAATTTAGAGTCTAAAGGCCTATTCACACGAGGGCGCATGAGCGGGCGCATGAGAGGGCGCATTCTATTTTCACACTGCCTTGCCTGCTGCATTATTTCACACAATGCACTAGGCAAGTGTGCGTGTGCGCCCGCTCATGCGCCCGCTCATGCGCCATGGCGTACGCCATGCAATGCGTCATGGCGTACGCATGGCGTGCGCCATGGAGCAAAATGTGTGAATAGGCCTTAACGACTGACCAAAAAATGCTGACCGCTGATACAGAAAAACACGCGATACCTATCATCAAGAGTCTATCATCAATACGGAACAAGCGAATTACAGTCGTCAAGACTACAACGAGTAGACATTCAAATCACGCCACCTGTTTTGTCTCAGGGTGCAGCAATTTCAGGCCATATTTTAATAAATTTCATTTGGCAACGCGTTTTAGTAATGTACATATGAGGTGGTCTGTGGTAATGGTTTTGTAATGCAGTGATTCTGAACATTTTGATTCGATAACTTCCGCCAAACATATAATTCCAAAAGAAAATTTACTGTGTACCTAAAATTGGCGTAATTTTGAATAATTGGCTTGGCGGGATATATAAGTAACGTTCACGTTCGTTATTGTAATCTGGTACTTCGAATCTACACAAAGCCTACGCTTTTAAGTTGGTAAAAAAGTATTTAGAAATTTAAAGTGCGTCCGGCTCAAAATAAGCATCCGTAACAAATAGCTAGTTTTAAGGTAAAGTGGAACAAATTGAGCGTATCCCAACGTCCTACAGAAACAAGTTTTATCCTGAAAAAGGACCTTTTTAAAGTTTGAACGCTTTAATTTACATGTTGTGATGTTACTGCTCTTCAAAAGTTATGTAACTTTAACATAAGAACTACATAAGCAGAAATAAGACTCTTCAAAAAACTAGACTTAAAATTCACCTGGCGAAGTAGAAATATTTTATGTCATCCAGGTGAAAAGATTTCGTCTTGTTCAAAAGCCATTCAAATAAAGTTCAGTAGGTAAATTGATTTTTGCAATGTACAAAGCTTTCGGTTTCGACAAAAGACAGTTTCCCTTAATACCTATGTTAAATTACCATTTCAAGCACTCAGTTTGACTTTGCGAAAAGCTCTATTGCATCCGCAGCACTAGTTGCCCGAAGTCCAGACTGCCTATTCCATAAAGTTGATCAATTAGATTAAAACTTGTTTTGACAATATATACATACTTAAAACGATGTCCAGAAACAGGAATTCATTCATAAATAACCATACCTAGTATTTATAAGATCTTACAGAAGTGCACTAAAGTTTGTAAATCAATCTTAACTTTGAAATGATTTTTCAAGCAAACAAAAATTAATCTAATGCGTTTAATCCATTTTAAGAATTGGCCTTTGGTTCTCTTTGATAATATCGTTAAGGAATCGATTTGTGCTAAGACTAAGTTCTTTTGTCCATAGAAATGGAACCTTAAATCACGATTTTAAACAGTTTAGTGTCAATAAAATATGCCTTATATGAACAATAATGAGATGGGACGCGAATCAATTTAGCCCGACTAAGATTCGATTTATTACAGCTGTTTGTCCGTTCAGGGTTCAGCCGGCAAATTTACGAAATAATTAATCCCTCCACTGTGAAGCATTAGTGTGAGTATGTATCAAGCACTTATTTGTGCACATTTTAAAACAACATTCAGCATACTATTAGTATGATATATACTACATTTTTAAAAACTTATTGAATTGCGCCAAGCCTATGCTGAAAAGTGACTCTTTTTGTTCGGCCGTAAAGTGTGGAACTGCTTAAATTGAATTCATTTAAGGGATGAAAAATCTGAAATGTAGTATTTAAAAGTACCTAGTACGTACAGCTTTTTGCACATCGCTATTGTTATTGACATATATGTTCATTTATCTATTTAAATAGTAATTGTTTCGCAGGATACAAAATATTTAAAATATTTTACTAATCAAAATCATCTGTTTACTAGTTTGATTTCGTAAGAAATACGATTGGGCTGCAGTGTGCAACCAAATCGCATTCCAATGAGAAACCTCAGTACCAAAGTGCAACCTCGCAGTTCCGATGTGCAACCTAGCAGTTTTAACGCACTTCAAAACTTAATACTTCTACTTCCTGTATTTACTTCAAAAGTTGTCATGAATGGGATTTATTTTATACATGACGTCATGACAAGCATAGACACATCAGAAATAGACTAGTTGTGAAACTGCTATGAAAAGTCCCTGAAGCCATATTGTCCCTTTGAAATCTTTAAATGTCAGTATTTCGATTTCATAAAGGGTTTGACAGGTGTAAAAGATTTTTGGACATTGAAATTTTTGAAAAACAAAACATATTTGCTATTGTGCAACAACAAACTTATAAAATTTTTAAAACCTCAGAACTGAAATTAAAATTTTCTGATCTGCGCACACGGCACAGTCGCGCACTCGGGACAAGCACCCGTCGTTTCCCTCGCACATCGTGCATTTAGATGCATGAGAGCAAGCAAGCAAGCAATCAGTAACATTGTGAATGTATTCACACAAAGCGGACTTAGGACTGTGCACTGTTGACTCATTAAACCATCACCATTTTCTTGGCGCTGATTTGGTTTGAGTTGGAAGTGAAACAAGACTATACTTAAGGGGGCGCTCCGGGAATCAAGGATTTGGGCCGTATTTTTTTAAAAACAGCCAAAATGACCTATCATTCTTGAAGGAAAGTTGCCAAAAATACTATTTCTGATGTTTTGACGTGTATATCTCCATAGCAAAAAATTTGGAAAAAATTGGACAATTTACTGATTTTATTCGACTTTTACACAAATTCAGCAAGTAAGCCAGTGCATCAACGCTTTTTGAGATTTTGCAAACAGACGATACGTAGGTTTTATTAGTCGTAATGGAAAATTAAAACAATTTTATTGCGTTTTGTGCAATAAAATCGCACAAGAAACCATTTTCAGAAGCAGCAGACTCAAATATAGGCTGTGTGAATACAAAACCAATTTTTCGGCATTCGATTATAAAATGCTGGTAAGATATTTTTCCACAAAATTTTGCACAATTATAGCCTTAGGCTCTGCGCAGTTGAACAATTTTTTAGTTTTTTAAAATAAAGCTTAGAATTTTTTGAATATGCATTTTATTGCTCAGAGTTCGACTTCGAAAACACATAATGACATTTTTTATCCAAACCCGACATAAATGTTAAAAACCAAAATAATGTTCAACTAGAGAAGCACATAAGCAACATTTTGGTATATAAAGTGTGACTATACGCAAAGTATAAGCAGAGTTATCGTTTGCCGAAAATTCACTCACGTTTGGTACCGTGGGAGTCACGTGACATAATCACGTGATTTGAAATTTTGCCTCCAGGGTTCTTTTGTGCCATACTACATATATGTGTAGTAAAGTTTGATATTTGACAACTTTTTCGCCAATTTTTGATGTAACCCCCGATTCCCGGAGCGCCCCCTTAACAAAATGGGTAATGGAACCGGAACCGGAACCAGAACCGACAGGGTGGAACCGGAACCAGAACCGATTTTGAAATTTGGAACCGATCCGAACACTGAGCCAGCCGGTCATTCCTGCAGGCTTCAGTGATGCACTGAAACTGAATATGATTTACACTCATTTTTAGTTTCAGTGCATTAACTGAAATTAGTATGCACGACCCCTGGGCCCTGAGGCGGCCGCGCAAAAACATGTCCTTTTACTCTTACAAGTGTGAAGGTTGCACATTGGAATGCAAAAGTTGCAGATCAGAATGGAAAGGTTGCACATCGGAATAGGTCGCACATCGGAATAAACGCAGAAATACACATTTTAAACTTAACCTGAAATGTACATAAGCTAAGGTTCATAACAACCGTTAGCGTTTATTACACCACTGTGTAAACAATGCTGCGACCGTAACAAACCATAATTGGTATAGTTTTATTTACGTAAATTTTTTTAATTTTTATATTTACAAAAATCAATATACCTAAAATATGTAGCTGTGTTAACTTATTTGCTTCTTTGACAATAATGTTAGCCATCAAATTTGATTTAGTCTGGTCGTTAGCAATTAGCTAGGTACATTTATAAATTAGATCACGCCAAAAATATAAAATATTTTCCAGACTCTTTGCAATCAACGGATTAAGTATGTAATTAAATAACCAATAACTCTTAATGTATAGACTGATAAGTGCTTCCTTGATCACTTTTAATCCCACTCAACTGAAGCTGGTTAATGTTATTACTATATTTATAAAGAACTAATTTTTTTTCATGAGATGGAGGTGACATCAAATTAGATAAGCTCCTCAGATTGATATTTAGATACAAGAACTAAAATATCCATATATTTTTAGTTTTGACGTTGAAGATTTGTTTGTATCTGCGAAAAAGTACGTAGTAATGCGTAAATTGAGACAGTAAATCATAAACTATTTGTAAACAGTTTGTAAATAAATCATTGTTAAAAACTAGTATTTCATTACCTTATTAAATTATTACCTTTTACCTTACTATACTATATAAACTTTCTTGCTCAAAAATAATTACGATAATAACTCAGGATCGGCTCACAGCAGAAACGTCATTTTTACGTTATCAGATATTCAGATAGCCAACAGCGTGGCCAAAAATTTTTCTATTCAAAGTCAGTTCGTAAAGGAAACCGGTTAGCCGCTACACCGGTTTGAAAAAATAAAAAATTTTCATACTGACATTTTCGGGCTCGAACGTCTACTACAATGAATGTAAGATGATACTACAGTTTCATTAAATTAGCAAATATTCATGCCGTCATAACTTAGCTTAACGTTAACGTAAAAACATAAAACTGACGCCTTACAACTCAGAACAGTGAGTGCTTTTGAATGATACCTTACTTGACGTATATATATGTACCACTCATGTATAAACGTTTAATTTCCAATTTTAAATTATGACGCAAGCTTAACGTGAAGTTACAGCGACATGTCACCCATCATTTGAAAGCTCTCTAAATTTGCTTACAAATGATGCTAATATTATCATAGTCTCTTTACGCTATCGAAAGTTATGGCCGCTTTTCTTAAGTGGCTGACTACACGGATCACACCATGTGTGAACAATTCTCAATGTTAAGGCTGAATTTTTATAAAACTTTTGTTAGTTTTAAATTTGTTTGTTAAACCATAAATTTTTATCAGAAATAATAAAAAGTCTAAACTAGACGCACTAGACTTAGACGCACTAGACGCCTAAGAATATAGATTCACAACATTTACTGTTAGTGAACAAAGCACAAAAGTACAGTGCCGTAGAAAAGTTCCCTGTTCGTCAAGGGGCTTCATCCTTTGCGAAAAGTGACCAAGGTTGGCCAGAAAGTAACGAAGAGAAAAATTTCAATTTTTCACTTAATTACATTTAGCATGTGTTCCGGACCCCTTTCAAAAAAAGCTTTTTTCTTTATCACTTTACGGCTACCGATGGTCGCTTTTCGCTCATCTTACGGATGAATTTTTCTTAGTACTGCAGTACTACTTAGTACTACTTTTTTCTAATGCACTGCAGGTCAATTTTCATTTTATTTTATTTTATTTCAAGGTTATATATTGCAGCATGATTGAAGCAGTATTCCATTTAAACGCTTAGAAATAATGAAACTTATGTAAAAATAAACTTAGTATTGTTTGCTGTTGTCATTAGGTTTTGCTGACGCTATTTTTGTAGTAATTTGTAGTTTTTGCTATGGGTTTTGTCACAATTAAGTGTTTGCATTTTTGTAATGTTTTCAATTGTACACAGTTGCTTATTTATACATACATACTACAGCAACAATTCTGAAAACCTTTTTTGGAAGATGTAAAAATAAATTTAGTTGAACTTCTGCATTCGACATTTGCTCCAAATGACAAGTTCTTACTGCAATTTTTTTGTAATGAACAAATCAACGACTTTCAATGACTTTATTACGTCACTGTTATCTGTAACAAATGCTATATTTAGTTGGCCGGCGCTTTTACCCTGTGTATTTGTCTTAATTCTACCATAAGGCACCATTGTCAGTTGTCACTTTGTTTGTAGCTTTATGCACTATTAATGTGCCTTCAACAGCAGAACCATGTAGTAATAAAAAAAAGAATAAACGTCTGAAGCAAAAACTAAAAAAACAAAATCATTCATACTGCAAAACCAAAATGATCAAAAATGAAAATAAGAAACAAGGTGTAGTTATTTTGCTACACTAACAAACACTAATGTAGCGTTAAATGCAAAATGGGCATGGAAATGTGAAAGTGCAGGTTATTATAGCACAATGTAGAGTGCACTCAGCGATTTATATGCACTTTTATGCGAAGCGCCAAGTTCATGAACGAGATACGACACGTGCAAACGGCTTCAAAGTTGTAAAGGTTTCACGGCTTCAAAAATTTGTAACAAGCAACCGTTCTATAATTGTTAACAACTGTTTGCGATGGCTTTTGTTATTCAAACTTTAGTTGCGCAAAGTTTTTTCATCTTTTTAGATTATTGTGTTTTTCTCGATATGTCACCTTAGCCACGCTCCACCTAATCACTTCTGATTGGCCTGTCAATCAATTCCCAGCATCCAGTCAGATTCGTTGGGACAAAGTGGAATTGTGACATAGTAGAATACCTAAACCGTTTCACTTGTCGTTCACATACACTGCTATGCAGTATTAACGACATGCTTGTCAGTTGTCAGAACATTGTTGCAAGCTCCACGCTTTACGCCATCTTAAAAGCATGAGCTAACGTTTTTCCAATTTTTAATGCCGTCCCACGCAGGAACTTGTCCCTTAGAGTACATACACCTATTATATGAATACTAAAACAATTAGCAAGAAAGAAAGAAAGAAAGAAAGAAAGAAAGAAAGAAAGAAAGAAAGAAAGAAAGAAAGAAAGAAAGAAAGAAAGAAAGAAAGAAAGATTTACTTCAGATTGAAAGCGAATCGAAAGCGAACTGAATTAGATATAACTAATTGACATCACATCACATCCTATCCACGCTAAAAATTGTCTTGTCTCTCTCTCTCTTACTGACAGCGATTGTAAATTTTAAGCCTTTTCGCTGTTTTTAATGACCAAAAAATATTTGTATGTGAGCGTTTCTGTTAGTTGATCCTATGGCATGTCATGGAGCGATAAGTGATTTCAGCAGCGAAAACGTGTTACATCCTATTGTGCTCACAATATACTGAGCGTTTTTTGTCTTTTGGTTGAATGTCATTGCCAATAAGAAATCGATTCATTCATGCCACTGGAATCAATGAATTCTCTACTATTCGGATCAGAAATAAAACAATTCAAGAAAAAAATACTTGTGGTTAAAAAACTACGTTACCTAATGCTACTTTGAACTTCTGTGCAATTTGTAAGCAGCATTTTAATCCTAACTTTAGCTCGTACTCATATATGTAAGTACCTTTTTGACCTTAGGCATCCGCTAAAAAATGTTCTTCAACATTATTGGTAAAATTAAATATAAAAAACAAACGTGACCTTACATTAACAGATCAGACTATTAACTAGACTGTTTTTTAACACAACGTAATTACATGGAAATTTCCATAAGTTTTTGAACGTTTCCATCAAAACAACCATTGTTTTTGAACGGATTTTATTGAGTTTTTGAACAACGGCAAAAATTAATTTGTCAAAATCATAAATTTAATCCAGCCTGGGCGTGGCGGTACCGCGGTACCGATGGTTATGACACAGCCATCTGCTTCATCACAAATAAAATAAGCTAGCTGATTAAACTAGATTACGATCGAATTAGTAGATGAATCATCTTAGACAGAATTAATTTAACATTGCTAATGACTATTTATTAATCTCCCAAAATTTTATTACTAAATGTATTATTACCTAACCTATACTATCTGAATTTGTTTTGAAAAAATAATATTGATAATAACTCAACTGTTGCTTGATGTAAAAACACAGTTTTTACGTCAAAATGTAGGTAATCACAATACGCATCGTTCTTCTATAAGGTACTTTTTTGTATTACTGAACGTTAAATTTTTAACGTCATTTAAAAAAAATCTGCGGTAACAGAAATCGAAATTTTAAAAATGGCGTGATCGTAGTGCGTTCACGAATGAACAGTTTGATCAGTCGAGAACATTGCTTGCTCATATAAAGTTTCACAGAAACATATCGACAAGAGTACATAATATATTACTCTTACAGAAGCCTGTCAAAGAACCTCAAGAATAAAAACAGAACATTGAAAACAGTTCGGAGCCTTATTTTGAAGAATCGGATGGCAGACAAACTACCGTCCTGGATGCTGGATTGTCACAAACTTACTGTCATAGTAAAAGGTCATATGTCTCATAATTTAAAAGTTGTGATAAATTGCTTATACATACATGGAACTATCAATATTATTTCACGGCCATTGTATTAAAAAGATATTGTTCCTCAAATCTCTACTAACAAGAAGAGACCACACAGCTCACACACCATTTGTGTGAAATTTGAACCAATCCATTTGTGTGAAATTTGAACCAATTGCACTTTAACTACAATTCCAAAATACTGCTGCTGAAATTAATCAAATTTTACTTATAAATTTGATTTGATTAAATCAAGAATACATAATAGTGTCTCACTTTCATTGAAGAAAGTTAGATACTCTTCTGTCTGTCAGTGACATATATAGCAACTATGCGCTCGCCGAAATTGGCCTACATGTTCAAGTTTTCTTAAACAAGTATACGGCCAATCAGAGGCAACCAGCTGTACACGTCCTCCACTCAGACGTCATTCGGCACATTGGCTGAAATAATCGCCTGAGCGCTCGTTGGTACACGTGCATAGGCGTTTGGCAAATCAGAACAGCATCTCCGCAGCAGCCTCAAATCAGCAGCCTCCGATTGGCAATATACTTGTATAATAAAACTTAAAATAGTAGGTTGAACACGACGAGCGCTAAAACACAGACAACGACAGCACTACAGCAGTATCTCACTCTTCTTCATTATTTCTGTATCACTACCGTATCAAACGTTATGCCCCCTTAAAAGTTTAGCTATAAGGAGATGATATGCTTACACCATCTGTCATTAAACTTCAAAACAATTGCATTTCGACAAACATTTCCAAAAGTTTCAAAACATTGTATAAAACATGAAATAGATTTAACTAAAATGAATACGATATCATCAAATTAGTCTAAACTAGACGCACTAGACTTGTTGTATCTTTATTTTCGTTAAAAATATAATAACGATAATATCTTTGGAACCGCAAATGGTAGAAGCTTGCTTTTTGCACCACCAGATGCGCAACAAAATTTTGCCATTGCACGGCTTTTTTATTTTTAAAAATTTTCAATTAACGCTAGTTTTATGCGTTATCGACGCTATAAAGATAATATCAGTCCATTACAAATACTTTGAAAAAGATTTGATGCACTACTAGCATCGTACTCCCAGTTCAATATTTACATTGAGCAAGTACACGTGTTCTTGCTCAATGTAAACATTGAACTTGTGAGTACGATGCTAGTAGTGCATCAAATCTTTTTTAAAAACATTTTCGCAATATTGCAGAACATGAAATCGCTTCACAAAAATTCACATGGAAAACTTCTTATTAATAGTAAATAACTTCATGCTGTCCACCTAGTCTAAATTAGACGCACTACACTTGTTCATAATACTTAAATTATAATTAATATATATACACTATCCTATTAATAATGATAATGGAAGTGTCGACTAAGTGCACCCAGAATCCGACAGTACTATACTTGTTATCCAGACGTTTAATTTTCAATTCGCCTCTATTCGCCTGGTTCCTAAGTTATACACGACGTAAAGCAGAGTTATTTTTTGTTGTAGCTAGCTACGTCTAATACGATGTTACGTTAATAATAGTACTTATTATCGACTCCATCCAACAGTCCAAAAGAAACGCCAACGCTTCGTATTACTGGACTATGCTGTATTTTTCCTTTAAGCCGGGCGTAAAATGGAGTTATTTTTACTCCGCGAATCCTCCGCGACAGACCACTCTTAGTAGTTAGTTACTTTTGAGGTAAATCAGAAAAGGGCCCGTAACTTTCGCTATGAGTGTCGTAGGACCATAAAAATAGTGTCACGAGAAAGACAAATTTTGGTACTTTCAAATGGTATGTTACATGAGAGCGTAATACCTAAAAATAGGTCAAAATGTCAAATTATAAATTTTGACGCACGTATAACGTTACGTCAAGAGGTCATGTAACCCGTCATTTTAAAGCTCAGACAATTTGCTTAAAAATGATGCTAAAATTATCGCTGTACCAATACGGTGTCAAGAGTTATGTCCCCTTAAGGGGGTAGTGTCGCGAAAGCAGTCGATTTTGCGCGACTATAAAACTTTTTCAGCGAAAAATAGGTCATTGTTCTTTACTTATTCTAAAAATATGTTTCAAGGCAAATAATTGCTAAGTGTCAGCATACAGTTAGCAGTGAAGTCGCAAAGTCGGAAAAATGACGTTTTGAAAACCTATTCACATTCGTTAATTTGGTCACAATTTTATAACTTTTTGTTTAGATTGTTTTCACTGACTAAAAGCACATATGCTTTAGTTTATGCACACAAAATTTAGTGCAAATTGCTTGAGTGGTTGCGGAGTAATACCTGTTTGAACTGTGAAACTGTGCGTAAACTTTGAAGTACTCTCAGCAATAATGATAAATTGTAAAAGATCTAGAAGATTATTTTTAAATCTAAAGAAAAACGAACCTTTATTTTTTTGTTTTTCTTATTTGTGACAAAAATTTGTGCGTCAAAACATTACATGTACTTCATAAGCTGGCCAATCTGATATCTGGCTTGATTTTTTGAACTTTTATGTCTCTATTGTGTGATGTCTGGCTTACAAATAGTGATTGGTTCAAAATATTGGTAGATATTGGCAGTCTAGTGTCTGGTAGTATTTATTTGACACCATATAGCATTTTACTAGTATCTCAGTGAACGTACAATTTCAAAGCAAAAAGCTGTCTTTTTGCAACCTATGAGCAAAACTGCTTTGGCGACACTACCACCTTAAACCGTTTGCTAAAAGGGACTGACTACCTAGATCTCACCATGTGTGATCAAATCGCACTGTCGTATTATTATGTTACATTATTTCAAAAATGACCAAAGATTTTTTAAATTTTTGCCTAAATTCCATTGTTTTGGGATTTGATCATTCATGTGATATGTCTGTGGTACAATCAGCCCCTTTTATGAAATATTTCAGGGCCATAAGTTCTGATACGGTAGTGGGAGAACAATAATTTTAACGTCATTTGAGAGGAAATTGTTAGAGCTTTCAAATGATGGGTGACATGGCCTTTAACTTGACGTTAACTTTGACGTCATAATTTAGAATTGGAAATTTAAACGTGTAAACGTAAATGGTATACGTCAAGTAAGGTATCATTCAAAAGCACCTACTGTTCTGATTTGAAAGGCGTCAATTTTATGTTTTTACGTTAACGTTGAGGCAAGTTATGACAGTCTGAATATTTGAGAATTAAATGACACTATAGTATCATCTTACATTCGTCGCAGTAGATGTTCGAGCCCGTGAATGCCAGTATGGAAATTTTTTATTTTGTCAAACCGGTTTAGCGGTTAAACGGTTTCCTTTTCGAACTGACTTTGAATAGAAAAGTTTTTGGCCACGCTGTCGGCTATCTGATAACGTAAAAATGACGTTTCTGCGCTGAGCGAATCTTGAGTTATTATTGTAATTATTTTTGAGCAAGAAAGTTTATATAGTATAGTAAGGTAATAATATGATAACTTCATTTCGATTCATAGGTGTAAGTTTTGTAGCTCAAGTTATATGTTAAAGAGTAGGAAGAGGACCCCTTACTGTTTTCTGAGTAATGCCTATTGCATTTGCGAGGTGCACAAATTGTACCAACTAAAGTAATAAAAATACTTTCACTCCTAACTCAGCAGCAATTCTTAAGGACAGTGATGTTAGATGTTAGAACCGTGAATAGCAGTTATGGTCGTGTAAAATGTTTTCTGTGGGCTGTTGTCGCTCTAACGTCTATTCGTTGTCACGAATAACCACTTCCCACTCAGCAGAAGAACATCTTAGAGTGACGATCTACTCGTACGCCTCGTCAAGTCAAAAAATGTAATTAGCGAAAGAAACATAATTCTTAAGTTCTACAATGTTTCTGAACAACAAGAGAACACCTACCACTATGACTGGAGCAAACTTGAATTGAACCCTTCCAGTCTTTAATTTCGCAGACGAAGAGCACTTGACCCGCGTTCGATAATAAGTAAATTTTATCAATTAAGCAGCAATTAAATTTAATTGTAAACTCAATTACCCACATATACCTAAAATGATCCTAAATTCAATTATAACTGAATCTTGTTATCGCTAAAAGTAGATTTAAAAGTAATTTTTTTCGTAAGTATCTAGTTGTTGTTCAGATGAAATATTAAAAATTGTTTGAAAGCAAGGATTAGCTTAATTGCGAACAGCTATTAGTCGGCTTTTGCCGTGGCTATAAAATCTGGAGTTTTCAGCCTTCATTTTCAGTTCGCTTCAGTCTTAGTTTCAGATCTGTGCTGCTGTTTCCTGCTGGTTCTCTGTCTACCACCTATTTTACACCATGATGATCCTACTTGTACTATTGGCTGCCCTGCTCGCTTATGTTGAGTCCAAACCTTCTGCCAGTTTTCTGCGCGATGTCAGAACGGGCGAAGTCAAGTCCTTTACCAGTTGCTCCTCAAAGTGTGTCTCCATGCTCAGTATGGATGGTTTACTCACAGACAGTGATATTACGAACAAAAACTGCTGCAAACATTATATTCGTAATGCCAGCACGGGAAAATATAGGGTGACCCAGGTCTCTGTGATGAAACGATAGATTTCAGACAAACTATGTCCAGTGCAGGAAATACAATTTTCTGTTACTGCAGAATACTGCTTTTTTTGAAAACATAGTTCATACTTGTCCATTAATCATAATCCGCTCAAGAACTTTGAACAGTAGTTCGCAAAAAATTTT
Source organism: Trissonchulus sp. WLG1_4 (assembly GCA_030248245.1). Classification (NCBI taxonomy): domain Eukaryota; kingdom Metazoa; phylum Nematoda; class Enoplea; order Enoplida; family Ironidae; genus Trissonchulus; species Trissonchulus sp. WLG1_4. Next base: position 51,565 of record JASANF010013087.1, on the reverse strand, counting down.
AAACCATTTCAAAATCAGTTTTGTAGAAATATATATTTTTCCACATGGTTATTCAAACCAAGGACGCTGAATAAGTTCTGTTAACTACAAATTTTGATTCAGCAGCTTCCCAAAAAATGTATCAGGCACAAAGTATAAATATAACCTATGGTTAGGACAGATAAGTACTTGTATGTGGTTAAGGACAAGTATGAACTATCATACGTGTTCCGACGGGAAAAAACGTTCATATACATTTTGGTGCTCGTTCATTGTGCGCACTATGTGTTATATCCGTCATCGTGATCTGAGATACATATGGATGGATTATACGTCACAATCGTACTAGAAATCAGATAAATTCGTGTTTCAATTTATAACCGCATTAAAAATTACCATTTGCATGCCTAAGTGTATTATGTAGAAACTTCTCAAACTAACCGCCAAATGTATTTTGTAACTTTGTATGTTGTGTATCATATTTTTATACCTATTTGTAATCCTTTATTACTTACTATTTTGTTTATTAAATATTTTATGTTGTAATTTATATTGTTATGATGCTTTATTTAGTACGTAGCTGTAACTAATTGATCTCGAATTATTGCAGTTCAGGTGTGTTGCAATCGTGAAAGCAGACTATTTTAGTTTGCGAAAAAAGTATAACAAATACAGTAACGGCGTGCTGTACTGTATTTTACTACTTCATACTGTAGTCGGTGTCATTGATTGACAGTAAAGTGACACTGCCGCGGACTGCTTTATCAGCTTAATGTGTATATTTAGTTAATTTTGATTCGTATTGCAGAGAATTAAGTAATCTTATAAATGAAAATGTTGCAAAGCATTATTCATCATAGAATAACGAAATTTAATTGAGCAAAAAAACTAGCTTGATCTGACAAAAAAAAGTGAGACACGACTCTGCGAGTCTGCCCACATAGTTTAATTACTTCTAGCAGCCGAGTATATGCATCTACCTCTATTCACTGGACGAAACAACGGTGCGAATTATAAATTTAGGGGGGTATTCACAACTGTACCCTTCGGGATCGGTATGTGAGGCCCCAAACTTTGTCCTAAATTTAATGTAAAAGCATATACTACACTCACACACCGTAGGTAGCTAGCATGCTCCTGTTTTGGAGCTACACTCGTAGCCTGGCATAGTTTCAAAACAAGGAAGAGGTGAATCTGGGAACCACCCTGTACTCGACCACCTTATGGGCAAACATAAAAAAATTAATTCAGGACCAAAATAACATGATTAGGCTTGAGATAACAGAGCTGGCTATGTAGTTATGTATGTACATCAAGTCTACAAGAGTCTCCTCCTACCTGTCCCGGTTTCATCAATTTTTTTATTTTGGTTTTATTTTTTATGTAAAAAACACTAATCTGTTGTCAAAAGTGTACTTAAGTTCCTTAATATAGGATGTACAATCTACTACTAACGGTAACGTAAAGATTGTGCACAATAGTGTTCGTGAACTTGGATAGACACTAACAACTGCGGTTGTGTGGCGCAAAATGCACAGAGAGACGCAGCTACACGCCAATGTGACGAATTCGCGAAAGAAATAAACCAACTATGGATTTATCTGGATTTATGAAAAAAGTTAGTTTCGCAAATCAAGTTGGTTACTAAAAGTATTTGGCGCATCTCTTTGGTATCGTAGGTATAAAAATGAGACAACTCCATAATTAGACAAAATTTCGGCAGCGGATTAAGAGTTTCCTAAAGTGATACGTTCTACAAAATGACACAAAATCTTAGTTTTGCGTAGGACTTTCACCGAAAAAACTACTCGATCCTTAACTTTAATTCCATTGTTATTAACTTTTGAGCTGACCAAATCTAAGTATGTGCTAAAGTTTAAGCTAAAATATTGTAGCGTATGTGAATTCGCATTTTTTTAATTATTTATAAAATAAAGTATTAAGAATAAAGCAAAACTTTTTAATTAAGCACTATATACGGAATATCTCGATTTAACACCTGCTACAAACACATCCAAAAACGTATACGGATGTGTGATTCACTCGCGAAGTTGTGACGATCATCATATCTGGCAGGCTGAGGATCAATAAAAGTATAAACACCCTCACTGCTTACGTTTTCTTGTTTTTTTCAGATTTTTCCATTTTTTTCAGTTCGTGCTAACGATTTTGACGAACTTTTTTAAAGTACGTATTTACAGCGAGTCAAGAACATCTTGTTTTTTCCGAATACAGAAGTTTTCAACTTGGTTTTTAAATTTCATCAATTTTTTTTAGTTCAAAACTATGTAGTTACTATGTCGGCTTACAAAATAAAATACACAATTAAACTGAAAAAAGTGAAGTTTGTGTTATAGTTTTATAAAAATACAGTCAGTTCAACACACTTTTACACTATGTACATAGGTACGCTAATCGCTTTGAAAAAGCCTACACGGAAATATGCAATAAATTGTCGAAATTGTCACTTACAAGTTTAATCGGTGCGTTTACAATAATTAATTTTTATAATTACCTACTTGTGTGACTGTGAATGAAATGTTAATTGTAAATTCACGTCAACGCCTGTCATAGCTTTACATAGTTAAGTAACAGCTGATATAAAAGGAGTTTCCGCATGTAACAATTTGTCTTCGAGAAAATCCTAAAAGAAAACAAAGTTTTGTGTGGTGTCTCGCAGTGTCGACCTAAAAAATGTAGCGAGGCGGAATAACGTTGCCTGCTAACGAAAAACAAGATCCATTTTCGCATTAGTCTTGCAGTATTTTGTCTTATAGGTGCGATGCAAACCATTTAGGTTAGCCTATTTATACTTTTGTAGGTACGGACAATGAGACAAATTGAATAGCAGAACGGCCATTTAATCCACACATTCGTTCACTTGACTCTACCCTATATGCCCGTTTGCCCTTCAGCCGTATGTCCTTGCATTCTAATTCAAAAGCACTATTTAGCTGAGCAAACGGACACATATAAGCTCAAAAATATAAATCGCACATCGGCACCCGTATCCGTACACGCGTAGTGTGTTCTTCGTAGTTCCGGTATGCCATAGAAAAACTGACGGGCTTTATCCACGCGCCTTACATTTGTTTGTCACTGCTGGAATAGAATTCGATTCTAGTTAGCAAAATTCATCAATTTTTATTTTTCGTCTTTCTTGATCCAAGAATTCTCTTATCTGAACCTCAACCTTACCCAACAAAAATAAAGTTCAATGCGTTGTGTCAAGTCTTGACCAAATTCCATTGCATTTTATTTTGATTACACACGACATGCCGCAAACATAGGAATATGAGACAAGTTGCACAGACAAAATTAGTCAATAACTTATCGGACATCAAATTTAACTATTATTAAGCTTAAAGCTTCAAGAAAAAAATTGAAACAACTTCGACTATTTATACATGCCTATGCTATTGCAAATTGTTATTGACTATGTACGAATACCAACACTTCAACTGACATCCCATTATGACACTTAATACATACAATATTCTTTTACGTGGTTCAAAACATCTTCAAATGGGCATTGTGAAGCTATTTCATTACTGTCTGATCAAAAAGTGTTAAACACTGAGACAAATCAAAACATACGATTCATTTTTAAGATAACAAATATCCTGTATCAAGAGCACACTGAGTAGCTGGTAAATTCACGCCACCTGTGTTTTTCAGTGTTCAATTTTTTTGGTGAAACTATAGGTAATGATTTTTTATTACATATTATTATTGTTATTTTTGTAGAAGAAATAAAATCGAAAGAACAAAAGATATTGAGCTACATTTTAATGCAATTTCAAAGAACAAGTTATACCAATTATAGCAGTCGAAAACGCCAAGAGGCAACCTATAAATGGTATAACTTGGTATAAATAGTGTTACGTATGTTTATTATTACACTTTACCGAAATTACAGAACAGCATGAACAGTGCTTTAATCTGTTCATTGACATGTTGTTTACTTAACTTTTCATTTGATTTTAAGCTCTGCTCAGTTGGCCATTAGCAATTACCTAAGTTTATTTATGGTATAAGCCACGCCTAAAATATAAAAGTATTTTTGCAGATTAATTTAATTACCCAATCCAGACAGGAAAACCTACAAATTGAGCGTTCTAATTAAATAACTCTTAATCCGGCAACAGATAGATTGATTATTTTTAAACCCAATCAAATCAAATTAGTTGATCTTTCAAGAGATGGAGATGACACTAACATCGCTAGATAACATCTAATGGAATAACTTGTTTCACTAATCAGACTAAAAAAATTGAATAAGCAGACAAGTTAAGTTAGCTTCATTACTCGAATTTAGATGTCAAGAAAGTGCGTCTCAAAATTTGAAAATATAATTTTACCTCCTACGAATAAGTAAGTAATTTTGCAAAATAAAACTGCATAAGTTAAAAGCATCCATCAAAAACCAGCTCATAAAATTAACAAATACCACAGTGGCAAACTTAATAAGAATAATATAATGATAAAGAATTAATAATATACGAATAAATAAAGACAAACACGCAACAGTAGTAAAATTTGACACAACTTTTGTAAATTTTAAGGAATTTGCATTTTGCTCCCACAAAGTAGGACCTAAAAGTATACAATAAATAAAAGTCACGTTTCGTGTTTAAAACCTCAGAACCATTTCAAAACTTCTGACAAATCTTAAAATTCTGAGAATGAACTGAAATGAATTTCCCCCAACGTTTACAATAAATTATTCATGAATATTTCCGTTCAGAGTGGAAAGTTCCATAAATGTTTGGCTTGCTGATTTAATTCTGCATGGGAGCTGTGTAAGCTGCCCCGACCAGTGGTGTACCCCTGAAACAAAAAAGCAAACATTACACGTTAAGAGTAAGACTGCAAATTTGTTAAATTTATAATAAAATTAAAGAGATGGGATAGTGCTTCAAATTAGAATGTTTCATAAGAACATAAATGAGTCTAAAATGGCTGAATTTATGATAACAGAAAAGTGAGAAAGTACATATATGTACTTGTGAAAATAAGCTTGTACATACATTTACTTGACTTGGAATGTACTTGACATATACATACCTACATGTAATTGTCGACTGTTTGAGATTTACTGTAAATATTTTTTAAGTCATTACCTTAAAGCTAAGTAAACACGTTTATTAAATAAATAACTTATTAAAATAAGAAGATAAGCCAACCTAAAGAGTCTACCTAACGATACTGTTTGTTACCTCTAATACTTACTTATTTGATACTTTCCATATGTTGAACAACATGTACACCTAATGTTAGTTCAAATCTATTCCTAAACTATCACCAAGTTAAAAGAATGTTTAGCGTTAACGTGGGTTAGTTCACTCAAGTGCTTTTGGTCGAACAAAAAGTTAGTGAACTGAAGTCCGTGTAGTCCGGAAAATAAGAAAGGGCATCCTTTATCATGATTTGTTTTAAATAGTTTAGAAAGACTTTGTTAGTGCAATAAACTCTTCAAAAGCTTTTGGTTTTTAGGCTTTTAGTTTTCAACTCTTCAAAGAAGAGTCATAAACTTCATCAACTATTGGGCTGTAAATGAAAGACTTGATCAAATTTCAGGATACAGGTGTAAGCTGGAGGGAAATCATTGTGCTATTGTTGGATGAGCAAGACTGTTAATGAGTGACAGAAAACGAGATTTAACACAATAAGAACAAGAGTACGTATATGGAAAGCATTCACAAAAAATGTTTTGCCTAAACCTAAACAAAATGCAACCAAACAGAGACGAAACGTTTGTATGAGTTGAATGAGCTGCAACCAACCCCATTTCTGATTTGCTGTTTCCGAAGCTTTCTCCGTGGTCAGTGGAAAGTGTCCCCGCGCCCATGCCGAATCCCACTCCCTTCGGTCCATACTTTCGGATGTGGCACTTCTTGCAGTACAGTTCAGCTCCATGCTCGGCAACCTTGGTCGAGTCTAACAACGTGTTGCAAAGGCCTAAAATATTAATGACATGGAATAGTTACATAGGTACGTAAACGATGTCCACATATACACACAAGGTTGCTATATAATCACTATACCTGAACAGGTAAACTTTAGAGAGATGTTCAGCTAAAAAATCAGTCTGCAGCCCTGGTCAGCAGAAAGGTTAACTGACACAGTCAAATAGAGACAACAGACACTCTGTGTAAGACTCAAACACCACTGGCCAGCACGATAGTGACTCGCAGAGGCAAATATACAGCCAACGCACAGCACAGTAGACGTACAGCCGTAGACTCAAGGCGTCCTTTGACTGCAGCACACAATCTATGTCAGAATTAACTTAAAAAGGAACTACATATCTGTATAAGTAAAGTAAGTAACGCACTAAACCATAAGTGCACCTTCAAGCTTAATTGTTTTTATCTGAGGTAAAAGTGCCTTATGGGAGTAACATATGTGAAAATGAGCAAAATTGAAGAATTTTGACTTTTGACTTAGGTAGCCCTCCCCCCTTAAATACCCGTTGCGCTGCGGCGCAACAGAAAAAACGTATAACCACGTGAGCATGACTGTTTCTGAGACACAACCGCCTCAAGCTCGGTGCTATGACCGTGAATCATTACAACGGTATTACCGCTTTTTGCCCGCGTTGTTGTGTTGTAGTTGTTGTTGTATGTATTAATTTTAATTGACGTATTTATTTCATCAAAACTGCAATTTATAAGCTTGGGTTACTCACCTAGCACAATACTAATAAGTATAGCGAACACACAACATAGTCCAATACCACGCTACTCATCTGATTGTAACTAGAAGTGGCGTGCATTACAGTTTTCTTAAAACACTTGACTTAGAATTTTATTTTCATATTGAAACAGACTTTCATTGTGCCAGCTACAGTAAATCATAATTATACTGTGTCAAGTGCTCTTGAATTAAGGCCAAGTTTAGCAAAAATGGGATTAAGACTTTGAACAAGCACTTTTCGCGGCATGAAAATAATGAACAGATTTTTGAAAGAAACTGCATCTGACACGCAATTAAGCATAAAAATTGCACTGACACTGCACTTATGGAACTGTCACATCCTTGTGAGAACAAACAGAAACTGCAGAATTTTTGAGTGCTGATCAGTTTATTCCGGTTGATGAAAGTAAAAGAAGGAATCCATTATTATGTAGATCCATTTTTTGAATTGTCACATGCAGATATTCTATTATTTATGTATATAAACACTTGCCTTGAGTGTTAATTCTATGTAATAATAGCGCTAATACTAATACTTTAAAAGAAAAACATTTTACTGGGACGCTAAAGGTTGTAATAACGCATGTAATGTAATATGTATAAAGTTCGTGTTCATAAGTACGACGTGCGAGGACCTTGTTTGCATTGTTTTAGCTGTAACACTAGGCACAATTTTAAGCCTCGGTTCATACTCGTTCATTATTTTGTCCCCAACAACTCCGGCAAAAGTACCCGGCCAAATCTATGTATCAATTTTTCTACAAACTGTGTTGGGAGTTGAAACCAAGACTAGCGGGTATGATCAAAAAAATGAAAAGATTCTGCCACCTCGTTACAATAGCCAAACAAATTTTGTTTTTGTCCTCGTTCTTATGCTTTTAAGGACAAGTATGAGGCGGGCTTCATTGTGAACTTCTCGGATTTGAAATCAATACAAACAATAGTTGGATAGCAGTTATTAGACATGAGGCTTGATCCTGCTAACAAAAATCACAATCAACTCAACAACGTGTATCTTACTGCATTTGAAGCACATTTTATGCCACTTGTATCCGCCAGCAACCATCTCTTCGGCGGCGTACACGGACTTGTCACAACGAGGGCATTTGGGCTGAGGCTGCACTTTGAAAGGCATCGTGATGAAATTGTCACTGATTGCAAAGTACCTAGAAAAATAAACAAATCAAGGAACTTTCAATTGCAACTTTGATACCTAATGTATGTAGTTGCTACGTACCTCATTTGTTGCTACCAAAACAATTCTTTGCCAAACATTTACTTAAATACGACCTACTTACTACTACTATTCACTCGCGTACTATTCACAAAGTAAATAAACGACAATAAACAAAGAATACTAGCATTAATAATAATTTTCCTTCTAGTGGATCGAATATGCTCTTTATTCCTATGGCCCTAAGGCGCTGACTCAAAAGGTTTGTCATGTTATATTTGTTTGTTCCGTTCAACTGTATTCTAAATTGATGTATTATAAATTGAGCATGCTAAGTGTGTCACGTGTATGTAAGATATGTAAACAAAGACTAGTGTGTAAGATATTGGAGAGGTTTGTTCTGTTTTAAGGTTCATGCTTCATTGACAAACAACATTTCACACTTCATTTTTTTACACAAATATACAAAATTAAAAAATTCTAAGGACATTTAAAGAGTTTAAAACATAAAAATTAGCCTGGAGTTGGTAAGAAAATTAAAAATAGAATTGCTATAAAAGTTATGACAAGTATATCTAAACTAAAAATTGCAATTTTTCCAATTTATTTCTGCTATAGGTAGTCATCAATTACATTAAATTATTTTTGAACTTGTGATCATATAATATATACTAATTTGTCTTTTGCTATATCAGCCTATTGTTTTGCAACGTGGGCTTTAAGGATACAGCCAAGAATACAAAATTACAAAGTAACAGAATATGCAACTGGATACGTCTGTCAAACTTCTCAATTTCCAATTCCTGCAAACTAATTGAAAAATGTCTCGAAACATTGTTCTGCACAGTCCAGTTGCACTATATCGACTACATGCAAAAGCACCAAGCTGCGCCAGAACAGCTAAGCCAACACTATATTCGGTTACGGGACGGATATGATGTTAAGTATTACACAGCACCTAAGTCTAATTGTACATTAATTGCAACACGTTCAATCCATTTAACCCTTGCTCTATTAGCTAGTATTCTAGTTATGTACATACGATCCGACCCTCGTAGTCGTTAGTGTGTATATTCTGTGGATGGGTTAAGCTGCTTCTTTGTATAGTTCCTGTAGTATATATTTTCTGCATCCAGGACTTATCCAGCAGTTTTCACTGTCAGCTAACCCGTTCTAGTTCTGCTGTGGTTTTTGTTTGAATTTCAAGTATGGTAGGCCATCGATCTCTATCAGCGAACCGGCGAACGCGTTGCTTGTGCTTGTGCAAGTGCCAGTGTAAGTGAACCCGACCGAATGCTTAACCATGAAGTAATTTTCAAAAGTTCTAGAAACTTCGGGCACTTCCACAAAAGCAGAAAATTGTTTTGATCGGAAACCGGCGGATTTACCAATTTTCGAAATCCCTAATCGGTAAAAATTAATTTGTCAAAACCTTAACTTTAATCCAACCTAGGCGTGGCGGTGCCAGTGAATACAATAACAGATATCTGGTTTGTGACAAGTGAAGGGTAAGCTGGGTGATTAAACTAGATTATAACTGAATCAAGCAAGTGAATCAGCGGAATGCAAATGACAAATACAACAAGTTAAATATATCCTTGTTATGTAGTCATGATAAAACTCACCCATTAAGACTAAAAATTGCTAAATACTTAAATTTTACTATAACTGTTTTCAAAACATAATAAAGCTACATAATATAGTTTTGTTGAAAAATAGTTAGGAGACAAAAATTATGTTTACACTGCTATTGTTTCATATTTTAAGTTTAAAATGTATAATTAGTTGTTTGAAAACAGGTCTGTATCTGAAACACTTGCTTTGGTCACGCGAACAAACATTTATAATCGCACTCAACTCTACAATAATAAAAATATTTAAATTGCACCAAAAATCTCAATAATCTTAAGGAACAAATTGTTAATCAAGCATCACTAAATTTTAATTATTCACCAGTTTGAGTTTTATAAAAATGATTGCTCAATCCACAGATAACCAGTTTTGTTTTGCTCTACTTGTGCTGTCTATTAATGCTGTTTTCTTGATTTAAATTTACAACACAAGCCTTGAGATGTCATTAAGCTGAGCGATTAAAAAATTTTCTGAAAGAAAGGATTAGCGTAATAGCAGTTTGCAATTAGTCGCCGTTTTGTTCTGTCTATAAAATCTCGAGTTTTCGGCCTTCATTTTCAGTTTGCTCCAGATTTTAGTTCTCGATCTGTTTTGTCTGGTTTCCTAGTGGTTCTCTGCCTACCACCAATTTCGCACCATGGTGATCCTACTAGTGCTATTGGCTGCTCTGCTTGCTTGTGTTGAGTCCAAACCTTCCGCTGCTTTCAAGCGTGACGCTGCAACGGGCGAAGTCAAGTCCTTTACCAGTTGCTCTTCAAAGTGTGTATCCATGCTCAGTATGGACGGTCTACTCACAGACAGTGATATTACGAACAAAAACTGCTGCAAACATTACGTTCGAAATGCCAGTACGGGAAAATTCAAAGTTATCGAGGTTTCCGTCGCTACACTTTAGATCTGAGACAATTCAAAAACGATTAATCAATGATTAACTGATTTATCTTCAAATAAATAACTGATGTTGGAACAACGTTCACGACTGTGCCATTTTAGTAGTCTCCTGTAATATGTTGCCAATCGAGAAATAAAAAAACTCCGCGTTTCCTTCCAAACGGCGTGTTTTTATTTCTCCCTATAAACCAAGTTTTTGGGAATATGTTTATTTTCATGTTATGTACCTAGTTTTGGCAGTTTGTAAAGCTGTTCCTCAGTTTTACGTAACATGTTTTATCAATAGTTTGTTGTGATATTATCACAAGGGCCATTTTTTATAGAATTTGTAATTGTTGTGTACAGTGCATATTTTTTCACAATTTTCATAATATTCTGTATTTGTTTGTGTTTTATACTGTGTGTGCCCACACTTCGTTTTTGTCATATTCTGTTTTGCATTTAGAAGAAATAAAGTACAAATAACATTCAACTGAGACTAGATTTATTTCTGCTGCATTGTTAGTTTTAGGTATCCTGTACAACCTATATATACACGTTGTCATGACTCCTGAATCAAATGACTCCGATTCTGCTTTGACTCCAGAGTCTGCAGCAAGTAATTTGATCTGCACCGTACATTTAAGTATACAGTAAAACTTGGTCAAAATTTTATACCTAATTTTCATAGGTGCAAAAAACAAACACATAAACTAAAAACCAAATTCTCTCTTCCAAGAATTAATTAAGTTTCTTTTCTGAAACTTATTTGCACATCTATACGAACAAGTAGCTAGTTGAAGATACGTATAAAACAAAGCAGAACGTGTTCAAACTGCATTTTTCCATTTTATTTAAATATCGTCCATTTAGGCAACAACAATCACCTATACCTGATTCAATTTTTAGTTTTAAATTTTCACAAAAGGTACACAACCAAATATTTGATTTTATATTTTAGTATTCATCATTGATTGAAAACTTTGCTTGTTTTGCATATGTAATCTCTAAGGCAAACGAAAGCCGTAGGCAGAATGGTTTTACATAAACAAAAAATAATCAAAATCAAATTAAACCTCATGCTTTCACTATTCAAATTCATGAATATTCATCATGTTTAATTTAGGTAACAAGAAATTGACCAACCGGAGCCTTAAGTTAAATCTAGCAACCTGCAACTATGACTGCTTTTTCCGTTCTGGCCTATTTAATTCCAATAGTCGTGGCATCTAGCCTAGCACCGCCTGCGTTTCATAAAAATCCAATAACTGGTGAAGTTCAGTCCTTTGTCACCTGCTCTTCGAAATGTGTCTCGATGCTGGGGTTGGATGGACTATTGACCGATGCTAAAACGATTTCTTCCTGCTGTCGCAAGTACGTGAGAAATCCACTAACAGGAAAATTCAAACTTAAAGTTTAAGTTAATTCCACTTGACATTGGTAAGATGTGCAACTAAAGAGCATTATAGTTTTTTGGTTATTATGTAACCAGTTTTTTTTAAATTCGGTATTTTTATTTATTGAATCAGCATGATTCTCGATAAATTTCTTACCCAAGTTTAAGTAAAATGTGAAACGTACTCTAAATCAGGTAGAAACAGATAACTAACGACTAAACCAAACAGTAGTAAAGTTATAACATAAAAATGTACGCAAAAAGGCATAGAAAAAATAAACACTATTGTTTGCTTCGATATTGGTTATCTTATGAATACTGAATACCTGCTTTAAAGTATTATCAAGAGTACATAATAGGGAATATTAGATCCTTATTATATACTGTTGGTATTGTTAATTAAAATAAGCATCTACTTTTTGTTATTGTCTTATGTGCTCTTACTGGTTTATATCTATGTCTCTTGACTGGTAAAAATACGATTTTGCTACAAACTGAAGCTAAACGTGAAATTTCTAGAACCCGCATTTAATAACGACGCAATTTTAGGATCAGGAATTTTTTAGAGACGACGCAATTTTAGGATCAGGATAAAAAACACGCTTTGCTTTAAAAAACGCGTTGCTGTTTGGTTCAAATCACTTATATACCAAGCATAAAAAATAAGCAAATTTACGGTATCACAGCTGCAATAGATGTATGTAGGTATCAAATTAAGATGTTGCATGTGTTTAATTGGCTTTGCATTGACTGTAATTAAATTTATTCAACTTATGTATGGTTATAAAATAACCACTGTTTTATACTTTGTGAGTGTTTTTGTCATCTACCAAAATAAATGTTGTATATGATTTTTAAGAGCATTAGCCCATACATTTCAAAAAGTCTTCAATTAAACTCGTACGTCAATGCTAGAAAAAGATGTCATAGCACCAAAAACGCCTAAATAGAATACGTATGTGCAGCACTTAATTCAAGGTCAGATTCAAAAAAATGGTTCGTGATCACAAAGCTTATTTAATGTTGAACTCGAGCTAAAAAAGTGTAGTGACTGCAGTTTATCTCCCTACTATTTCGAGATGTACATTTAAAAACGACATTGTCACACTTTTTGCCGGTTTGAAAAACAAACGTTCAAACGTTTGCACACACCACAACGTTTTCGCTTTCAGTTTCGCAAAAAATGTTTTTCTGGATACATTTGAAACATTTGCATCTAGAATTTACTTCTAATATCTGATAAAAACATATCAATTTGTCATAGATTGTTCCAGCTTAAAACAATTGACAAAACTATTCTGATATTTGTCTAGTAATAAATATAGAAATGTTGCCACAGCCTATTACAGTTGTTTTTATATTTATAATATTTCGATATGTACATATCTTCTTACAAAATTAGTGCTTGAGTAATTTTAATACCAGCGTCAATGTCGAAATAGGAAGAGAAACAGCATATATATTTAATGCTGTTTATTTGTAACTATTTATATGTGTTACAACAGTGAGCGTAGTGAAAACAATATTGTTTATGAAGTGATAGGTGGATTGTCAAAAATACAATATGGAATAAACAATAAAAACCCATCTCAAGCTGTATGAATCTACAAAAGAATAAAGTCTTGTCGAAGTGAATTTAACCTTACTGGAATTAAATTATTTTTCTAATCACCATTCATATCAACACTTATATCATACCTGTATTAGAGTTGAAAGATCAATATATATTCTAAAAAAGCAGAAATCACAGAAATTTCCCACACTATTCTATTGGCGATGATTGCGAAGGAATCGAATTACAAAATTATATAACGTTTCTAACCACGTAAAATTCTGAAAACAAAAATTGCATCTGACAAGAAATTAAAATACAAGCTATGTAGATTGTATCCAATCAACACACTATATTTGTCATAACATTAATTAGAATAATCAATATCAAGGAAACTGTAGATATCAAAAAATAAAGGTAGAATGATGACCTAGAACATTTTGTTTTGGAATGCTATGTTGTGGCTCGGTCCCCCTTCTCACAGTGCATAGCCTTTGGTTTTAAGAAAAAGCTTTGAGTGAAATTTTGCTGAGTTACGTTAAAGCTGAAGTTTGACGCGACGTGTTTAAAATATATACTCAGCGTGTGTAAAAGAAGTTTAAAGTGAATGCAAGCGGTTGCTAAAGCCAAGGTAAACCAAACACACAGAAAACATTGCAAAGTCCAGTTTTCACAATGTACCTATATATGTGTAAAAACATTCAGACAAATGCAAAAAACATACAGCTAACTCAATAAAACGAAAGGTGAGAAAAAGTTTCATCAAGATAGCTTGCAAAAAACTAACTTTTAACTGAATGCTGCTGGAAATTTGTTTTGTCACGCTTTTCGGTAGCCAAATTTTTTTGGTTAATTTTCGAGTGAGTCTTTCATACTATGAGACATGCTGACATACTATTATTGCAAATGGAGTTAAAAGTAAAACCTGCTCCGCTAATGTTTCATAACTTCCAGTAGTCTCATGTATAAATCAGGCACAGGGTCCTTTGCCGACCCAAACAACTAAAGTTTTTTAAAATAAAAAACTTTATCTGAAAAAACAAAACGAAAAATCAATATTTGCCAGTGCCAGGTACTGAAAGTCGATGCATTAAATGAGATGAAGTGAAGAATTTACTTTAAAATTTCGCAAGAACGAACATTTCAACCTATATTTCATTTTCTAAAACATAACGTTATCTTTCTCGACACTGTCTGCAAAAGATCCATCAGACAGGTTGTGGCCAAAAGGAGGTCACAGAAAAAAATAAATAGAATTCTTCAGTATTATTGGGACAAAAGTCAATACATCTTCCCGCCTGTCTTGGGGGTTGTATACATGAACCGCCTTTAATAGGTGATCAAGTTGTACTGTGCGACATGGTTGAATATTCAAGCTTACTAGTAACGTATCATTACTAATTTATATTGATTAAATTTACTAAAAACTCATATCCTTCCGGTTAAGATAACAAACAAATTTCACCGAGAGAGAGGAGCAAAATAACCGATTGCAACTACAAAGTGTCATAAGTTTTATAACTCAAGTCAAGTAAAACAAGAAAATGAAAACTATCATGTTTTCTCACTTGGTTATTGCTACGTTTGTGTCATAATAAAAGCGCTATGAAAGCAACCCCTGACTCAGATGACGCTGAAAACTTCTTTACTTGACGCAACTGTGACGGAAACTTTTGTCTGCTGAGTGCTGAGTCGTAATTGTGCTATGTCAATGGGACAATATAAACAAAACTAAAACAGCCTTTTAAGGGAGTTTCAAAAGCGTCAATAAGCATCACGTGAAACTTGCAGCTTGAAGTTCCAGGTACCTGGAACAATCGATTCTAACGTCATGCTTCTGACAACTGGATAAAAAGTTTTGGCAGGTTAAAACACGCACGTATAGACTATAGAGACTAAATACAGACGATCACTTTAGCAAGTGCTAAAATTGCATTAGATAATGTTCAATTGAATTTAATGAGGTGGCATTTTAACCCCTCCCCCCGAATGCTTCGTAAACATGTTACAAAATTAAACTTGAATACGTTGACAAAAAATCATAAAATTTTTAGCATAGGTTATTTTTAATTATATTCACACTATGAAATGTCTTTAAACGATTTTCACGTTATTTACAAACATACATGTAATGGTTGAGGTTCAAAAATGTGGAGATTTTTTCACTGATCATCAAAAACAAGTAGGACATGAACATACTCTAAATTTTGCTACATTTTAAAAAAGTGCCATGTTTCCCCACTTTAGCTCAGATTTTCGGGACCGCCCTCCCAGGGACCAGATCCTCTAATTTCAGAAAGCGTCCCTATGCTCTCTCTAAAATCAAAAAAGTAAGCACTGGGCAACATAACTCGAATCCAGCGCAGGTAGGGTATGCCTTTTTGAAACATAGCATATACGGAATTTTTAGTGTAACAAGACTCAGCTAATGACCTCACTCAAGATGAAACTACTAAAAATAATTTATGTGGATTTAAATTCACACGTTTTATCTTCATAAAGACAAAAACCAAACAATAATTTAATCAAAATTGAAAATGAAACAATACATTACTATATAAGTAAAACAGAGCATCCTAAGCTGTTCAGAATCTATAGCGGTGCACTCCTCATAATGTTTAGTTAGTAGCCTAATGACGAAAAACTGCGTAATGATGGCACGCGCTAAAACTCCAGTGCAATAAATGAACAAGGGGACACTTCATCGATAAAACTCACGAAGACTAGCTATCCAGTAGCTAACATAGCTAGCACTGAGTTGAAAACTGGCCGAGTTTGAATATTGCACCTTTGTGACGACATCTAGAGCAACGCAGACAAGACTTAAGTTTGCATGACGGCAAACGGCTATTGAATGCAGCTAACTGGTCTGAGGCGAGTTGCGAGGGGTCGATTCACAATTAGCAGGTTGCATAACTTTTGCAGAAGAAATGCTATATGTGCATTGATTGACGATCAATGTCTGATTCGTAATGTGTCTGTAAGGAAGTAAGTTTGCCGATTTTGAGCTTTTGATCCACTTGTCCAAAAGCATAAATACCTCAACCCTTTAACCTTTTAATGGTCGGACTTTCTGTCACCAGCAGCCCAACTCTGACACCCAGTGGTGGTGTTTTGGCCATTACTCGTTACATATGGCCGTTGGTACATAAGTCGTAGACAGATCGCGCAACCAACATTTGACTAAGAACTGAATGGTGAAGAAAACATAACCAGGTCGATTAAGGGTCTAGGACTCACCGTTTTTCAGCTAGAGCGCTCCAAGGTGAAAGTTTCTGTAAATTCTGTTCCGTCGCTCAGGCATGCGCATAACAGTCAGTCAATTTATTTGAGATCCTAAATGTATATATAGTTACAACCTTCACCACAGAATACAATCACTAATAGTTCTCAAAATCAGAGTTAACCTCATGTAGCCTATATATCACTCTACTCTAACTTGTTAGCACAGCAACCACGTGCTTGCCATAGTTGACGGCTACTATTAAACTGATACAATGATGCACAGAAGGCTTATAGTAATCTTATTGGGGCATTAAAGAAAACACTAGCTAAAAGAATAAATAAACCAAGTGTTGTAGCCCCCTTTTGGCCATTTAAGTATTGTGACCGGCCGCGTAAGACGCCGGCCGGGCGGCCGTCTGATTTTAGCCGCCGGCCCCCCGCTAGGCTGCCGAAAATCCCGGCGGGTCACAATACCATTCAACACGTGGAGCGCAAAAATTATGCTGCGGTCTATTCAATCAGGACCGAAACGTAAAATTCTTAGTCCTGTGCGATAAATAACTATAAAACGACAGCATAGTTACAAAAGACAAAATAGTCATAAAAAATTTATTGAGCAGTTTACATGTGACAAAAAAACACAAGCTGCAGAAGTTAAACTAAATACTTGGCATCCACTGCTTCATAAAAAAGTAATAAAACAAATGTTACCGGTGAGTGAACTACAAAAATAAAAACACAAAAAATAAAAATCAGTCACTTAAGGGGGTAGTGTCGCGAAAGCAGTTTTGCTCATAGGTTGCAAAAAGAGATCTTTTTGCTTTGAACTTGTACGTTCACTGAGAAACTAGTCCAATGCTATACTGTGTTAAATAAGTACTGCCAGACAGTAGACTACCAATATCTACCAATATCTTGAACCAATCACCGATTGTAAGCCAGACATTACACAATAAGGACATGATAATTCAACTAATTCAGCCAGATATCAGATTGTCCACCTTGTGAAGCACACATAACGTGTCGACGCACGGTTTTTTGCCACAAAAAAGAAAAAAGAAAAATGAAGGTTCGTTTTTCTTTTGATTTTACAATAAGCGTCTAAATTTTTCACAATTTATCATTATTGCTGTGAGTACTTCACTGTTTACGCACAGTTTCACAGTTCAAACAGGTATTACTCCGCAACCACTCAAGCAATTTGCACTAAATTTTGTGTGCGTAAACTACAACATATGTCCTTTTAGTCTATGTAAACAAACTAAACAAATAAGTTGATAATTGTGACGAAAAAATCGAATGTGAATAGGTTTTTAAAACGTCATTTTTCCGACTTTGCGACCTCACTGCAAACAGTATACTGCATCAATTTTGATGAAACTTGGCGAAAATACTTGGCTTAACATATATTTTCAAAATATATAAAGAACAATGTCTTATCTTTTTCTAAAAATGTTTTACAGTTACGCAAAATCGACTGCTTTCGCGACACTACCCCCTTAATAAAAATCAATTGTTGTTTAAGATTATATCGATGATCCGAAGCGGTCTTGATGTGGTTAGGACAATTCATACGTATGTTTACATTACTGCTTTTAGTCCGTTCGACATTGCAAAAAAATCGCGCCTCATAATCCTATAAGATCAGCATGTGGGGTGATTTTTATGTGATTTTGCCGCCTCAACGTACAACGGTTAGTATGAATCGAAAGTAACAGTATATACTACTGTAAAATAGAAAATAAAGTCATTATGAATTTATCATCATATGAATATCATTTAAAATAGATAAACACAAGATAACACAAGATCAATTGCCAGCTTATAATAGCTTAAAAATTGAAGTAACTGCATCGATTTAAGCAAAACAGACCAAATGAAACGAATCAAAACGCATTAGTTGATCCTAATAGTACAAAACGTGAGCATACCCAAAACGCGAATGTAAATTATGTAATACATAGTCATCGCTTTCTTTGTGCTAATATTCATAAGGGTTTTCTGTAAGTAAGCATTTTTCGACCGTCCACGGTGCTAGATCGGCAGTGTTTGAGCAACAGTGAGTCCATGGCTGATTTGGACGCGACAACATCTCTAGAATGTGGAAAACAGCTTACATAATAAATAAAATATGTTTTGTGTTCTTGCATGAAGTTACAATTGACTGTGCAAAATGGCGCTATGAAATGTACGTCGATACTCCACAATCCGTACAAAACTAGATATGCACGCAACAGGTTATACTAATCGCATGTCATTCAAATTATACAATGTAATACAAAGCATAAATAAGGTACATTATTTTGTAAACCAAAACAGGCGCAATTCAAGAAAAAGTAGCTTACGTCAGTCTTAATATTCGTAAACTTTGCACGGTGAATGGTTGTATACTTGTTCGAGAAAACTAACAAATTGGCCAATTTCGACACGCGCACCGGCCTATTTCACAACCACACATTCAGCACTGCCCTCCACTGTCTAGCTACCCAGTATGCCGCATTTCTGCCTAATCTCTTGTAACACCGTAAAACATACTGTAGAAAAGGTACAAGATCTGATTCTGCCCATCGTTGCATCTTCCGAAATAAACATTCAAGCCTGAAGCCAAATGGAAAACTACAATCTACTTTCTATCATTTCAAAAAGTGCTGTTTGGCACTGCTAAAAAGGGACTACCCAGTACCCAGTAAGGGAATATGAAGCCTGACTCAATGATTCGTGTTAGCTGAATGTTATATTGGTTTATGTGCATATGTTTACCATCACAAAGCTCTTTACCACTTTGTATTTCATGACAATGACACTAATCCTACTACCACACAACAAAACTTTTGAATGTGAAAAAACTTTGCTTGGCTATAATGTCTGAGTTAACACCATTTTTCAAGCCAAGTATTTTCTTCATGATCTCCGAAAACTTCATTATGAGAATGTCAGGATGAGAATATTACAGTATATTACTAGCTCACAACTATTACGGCGAAGTTTTCCTCAAATCTATGCAATATACTAAGAGGGAGTTACACAAAGTAAAGCCGTTTAGAGCTTACAATAAAATAGTATTGTGGTTAACTGTCCCATTAGGTTTTTTGCTGCCCCCTGGGTCCCTCCCTAGAAAAAATATCAAGGTGGCCAGGTACTACAGTTACTTTTGCAGCATTTGCATCGTGCAAAAAATTTGAAGCCTGCGCATCACTTTCGAAACTTTGTCCGGGTGAACTTTAAAGTGCCCGATAGACTAGTTTCATCCTCATGAGCAGAGACTGATTTATGTTTCACAGGTTGTCTTAAGGTCAATAGCTAAAACGTATTAAATTGATTAAGAGGAGGGCTACCCAGGTCAAAAATCAAAGTTCTCCAATTTTGCTTATTTTCACAATTTCACAGTATGTTATTCCCCCTTGGCCATTTAATCAAGTTACTGCAATATTTAGTTACCTTTCCTGTGGATCAGAAGGTAACTCGGAGACATCAAAAAATTCAATTGTAACCGGTTCACAGTAACGAAAAATAACGCACGTCTTCTGAAAAACACACCAATGCATAAAAAAACTTAAATTAAGCGTGCTAATTTCCCTGTTCCGTTTCCAGTCAAGTCCAAAAAACAGTCTATTGTGAAACTAATACAATTGAATTCATGAATGAAAACCACAGATTAATCTCAGGGAACAATATTATCTTGAAGTAGTCTAGGTTCAAGTTCCTATTGATCTTTATGAAAGATTTCAAGCAGGCATTTACTATTCTATGGTTCTTAGTATGTATGTTTTATATTTACGTTGAGGTTGTATCAAAACTAAATTAATAAATTACAATAAGGTAATTTTAAGGACGAATTCACACAAAAATAACCAACCTGTAAATGAGATACACTGGTTTGCATCCCTTCCGGGACACTTTCTTGCCAAATTTGCATGAATTCAGATAGTTTGAACTGTAAACAGAAAATGGCGAATTGATAACTGGAAGCAACTAATCACATTAACTGTCATTTTAAAGAAGGTTATCCAAATACAATCAAGGCTTCCATATGTCGTTACCTGTTACACACGTTACTAATGTGCGGGTCCTCCATTTTTAAAATAAGAGCAGTATATAAAGATACGGTTTGAGTTTTCCATACACAAGTATGCGAAAAAAAGCTGGGAGAAACTCTTATTTGGACCTTATAAGGTGAAAAACCAGGTATGACCGATTCAGCTTGAGATAATTGGCGTAGCAGAGGGCTTAATGTAAGCGCAAGAGCGTATGATTTAACTTTGGACGATCTTCAACCAGCCCAGCATTTCTGTGATTGTCTCAGTCACGATGCTTGCTGTTTTCTCACAACGTTTACTACGAGTCGACTAGCTTACACTAACTCTTCCACAGTGCAGTTTAATGTTACAATAAAACGACAGTGACATCAATCATGCTGTCAAAGACTGGCACACTATATGCTTACCTTTTCCAAAGGTTTCAATATAATCTGAGCATACAGCGTACAAATTTCATGCTCGTTCAAACACCACTGAGGGCCTAAACAGCAAAGTTGACTGTAGCAAAAAAACGTTTCAAAAAACTTAAAATAAGCAAGTATACCCACGAGCGCAATTTAGTTTATGATTTGCAAGCAGTGTTTATTACTATGACTGCTACTACTACTCTTTGGAACCTACCCCATCCTTTCAGTCTACTCTCTTTGCAAAGCGGGCACTTTTATGAGAGGAACCATAACTAAAGATAAACCAAAAGCACGTTAAAATCAATATACTATTGCGATTACATGTGTTTGTATGAGTAATGATCTGTATATGCAATTTATAGTACCATTATCAATGGGAAATGCATATTTCGCGATAACTTTATCCAGCGCAAACTGAGGTTCAAGTTCCAGTAAGGTTGTGCAAGCTTCAGACCAAGGAAAACTTTTCCATGACCATGAATTTTCATCCAAGACTGAGATGAGTTCTGAGATCACTCGGGTCACGTAAGAAAAATGTAGCATTCGCCAGTACCCTGAAATTAAAAACAACACCCACATAAAGCCCGAATCATACATACGTCTTGTCCCTATCACTTTGTTCTCAAGCCGTTCCAAAAAACTAGAATCAAACAAGACAATTTTTCACATGAAGAAAATTCCCATTGATAATATGCAAAAAATCTGACGACAGGATTCTGTCATTGCTACACAATAGTTGACCAAATTTAATGTCCTTGCGCACATGTTTTTCAGAATAAGAATGAGCCGGGCATAAAAGGTGAAAAACATTTTATCCAGTTTCTCACTTCTGAGGCCATATCGTGGATAAAAAATATATATCGAAGATTTTTTTCGTAAGAGTGGAATAAATAATGAATGACCCAAACAGTGTTTTTTTTGCGTCAAAAAGTGCGAAACGCCGCACTTTTTTTCCGAAATTTCGCACTTTTTTTTGGCCATGTGCGTCCCATGACGCACTTTTTTTCGGCTGAGGCTGAAGGATGTCATAGCTGATTTGGCCAAAAAGTGCCAAAAATGGCATTTTCGTCGTGAAAATCTTAAAAAATTTTCCAAAATTGCGTCGAAACCATTAAATTTGTAAAATTTTCTAATGTGTCTAACGTTTAAAGCTTGATCTGTATATACAGCTACAACTGGTTCAATGACAGTTTACAACCTATTATGATTAGTTATGATTAAGATTATGATTAGAACAAATGCCAATTAGAACAAATTAGAACAAAGTGTCGAACCATGCCGCACCCAGCAAGTGTCTTAGAAGCATCAATTAATGCCGATAGATATTTAGATGATTGCCGCGCTAGTATCAAAATGTGGAATAGGAGAATTCTATAACATATATCTGCTGAAATTAGCTGCGTGTTTACAGTGTTAATAGCTCAGTTCCTGCCAACTTAATCTGGCGTAAAGATGCCGTCTCTAGGGGAACTGAGTTTAGTCAAAAACACCAGATACTTGGCCTCTGGGGGCTGCCGCCCCCAGACCCCTGCAACTACTACAGTTCCCGTTTTGTACTTTTTCAAGCAGTGAATTTTTACACAAGGGTCCTCGCTTTTATTGCCTGGTCAAAAAAACTTTTCGATACGTTTCCAATTGATCAAATTTGGACTAAAAATAAAAAATTTTCCAATTTTTTTCCTGTTGGTTGCCGCCCCCAGACCCCTGCAACTTCTGGCAACATGGTCTTCCATTTTCAATAAATTCACATTTTTATGTTAATATTGAAAATAGTGCATTTTAACCCATTGCAAAAAATCAAAAAGCCATTTCCCCCCGAAATTTTTTAAATGTAGAATTGAAAATTTTTTCAGAAAATTTTTTTTGAAATCCCAAAATCGTAATTGAGGACGGCCATTGCCATAATAAAGTGATTTTCACCTAAAACTCGTGCATAGATAGCATTATAACCGCTCTGCGCACTTTTTTTCAAAATGACGCAAAAAACTTTGGCATGTGAGTTTTTGACATGACAAAAAATTTGGCATGTGAGTCAGACGACGCAAAATTTTTGACGAAAAAAAAACACTGGACCCAAAAGTTTTTGCTTCAGTTGTTTCTAGATATTTACCAAGACGCGGCCAATACTTACATCTTCTAGTTCTAAAAAAATATACGCCACTGCCGCTGCTTACCGTCAATGCTAACTGCTAACTCTTTCGAGAGAAAGGCAGCCAGCTCGGCTTGACTGCATTGCACAGTCTCCAATAAGTCCACAAAAGTATACTAAACAAAAATACTGAATATTATTCTGGCGGTACGGTTGTCAAGAAAGGGAGGGGGGGATTCTACAGAAAGAACGACAGCATCATCATCAGAATGACCCAGGGGGGATTCGAACCACCCATCTCTGGATCTGCAGACCAGCGCTCTACCGTTGAGCTACTGGGCCGACGATGAGCTGTCGCAAATCCCTTTAAGTACTCTATGGGGCCTATCTTACTTCACACGGTATCTTTACATAAAATTTTTAGTTGAATACTATCACTATTAGCAGTGCAGAATATTAGATCGAGAAGCAAATACTAATAAAACTTTATAAATTTTATTTTGACCTCTACAAGCACAAAACGCAAAGAGCAAAAAGGCTAGAGCTTACAGCCAACGAAACTAAATTTCTTAAAAATTATAAGAAACTATGTTTCTAAATACTAAATACTAGCACAAAATGCTGTTTTTATACCAACCTTTTGTGCAGACAAAATTTCAGTATCATTTTCGTGTTCTGGGCCCATGTAAGGACACGAATTTAGAGCACCACGTAAAGATTCTAGCTTGAGCACATGCGGACGCAACTCCAGATACGTATTGTAGAAACCATTTGCCTAAAAATTAAAAATAAACAAAATAAATACAACTGTTTTTTCATGAACGGTGTCTACCTGAAACAGTCTGAACAGGCTGAAATCCAGGAGTTTTTTGGTATCCTTCAGTTTTGTTTTCAAAATGTCATACAAGGTTGTGAAAAATTTTGAATTTGAAAAAATGCATTTCTTCTTTTGGGTAATTATTAAAAATTGCTGCATTTTGACTAAAATTTTAAAAAATTCTAAATCAACCTGATGGAATTTCATCTGCTTCTGGCCAGTAGTGGCAGCTGTTCCTTCCGACACTAGAGTATCTGGAAACAGCACCATACTGTTGGAGCACTCAGCTTCTCGCAACTCCCACGACTTGGTTTGACTGCAAAGAACAGCTGCATCCCCGCGATCGCCACGAAGCGTCAGTCTTTGAAATTGAAGAAACAAGAAAAATTAAATTATCGTTTACTAATTAGTTTTTTTAACAATATAAAACATAATGGCACCACAGCAAGGTTAGGACACGAGTCACCACGACTGGATCTAATCAGTCCAAATTCTACAAGTTTCATTGAAAATCATATGCACGTCTCAGTAAATGTTCTGGTTGCTTAAATTTCCGCGTCAAAATGTTTATTAATTACATAATATTATCCAAGTTGGGATTATTAATTACAAACGATACAAGTTGAACGAATTAGAATTTTTAATCAGAATAAATCGCCAAGTTTATTTAAGATTGTCACTATGTCCCGCAAACAGTAGGTATATAAGTGACTATGACGGTATACTGCCTGCGGATTCTTTCGATTTCAATTCTCTGCCAGCAGGCAAGTAACATATCCACTTTGAGGTACGTAACGTTTACACAACCCGTCAAATCTAATAATAACCACATTTTGAAAGCTACATAAGTAAAAAATAAAATTATACTTCTTGTCTTTTTCCAATTCGTGAACCAACTCTTCACTGACTTCCAAAATTTTTATCCGCTGCGGAAAAACAGGGTCAGATAAACTGAGCACTTGCACATCGTCACACAGTGAGGATGGACAAATTTTGGCCTGTTCTAAAACTAACTGCACATCCGAAAGTTCACGCATGTTCAATGAATATCTGAAATCAAATAAAGAGCTATAAGAGAATAAAGCACGGCGCTTAGTTACAACAAACAAAGTGTTGAAATCATCGCCACTTTAGTACTTCAGCCCCTGCAAATGGGGTAGACAACGATCTTGGGCACGTCCATCCTCTGAATAGATACTAATACCTAGCTGCGGCTCCCATCCAGCGATGGACGCGGGTCAAACAAAAATGTTAACCCGCAACTCAACCCAACGCGCGGCTTGACAGTTGTGTGTACATAGTGTTCACCTGTTACACAAATTTTTAGACACTTGTGTTCACCTGTTACACAAATTTTTAGACTCTTGGAGTACTCACCTCGCTTTACGCGTTTGACGCTAAATCAAGTTCGTAGCATTAGTAATTGCAACGTTCTGGTCATGCAACTGTCGACAATAAACATGAACTCGTTCTATATACTTTATTATGATAAATCTGATACAAAAAATTAAAATAGTTTATTAAAGTTGGGCCAAAAACCAGGCACCACAGGCACAATTAGGGAACATGCACGATTCGGAAAATAGCTAAATTCTAATACCACATAAGCTAGCTAGAAAGTGAACTACTTTAACTGTAATACAAATACACAGACATAACGCAGCTTCCTGATTAACACAACTGTTGGCTTTACTTTTACAGCTAGATAACTTGCTTTGATATTATGACAAAAAGAGCATTCTCCAATGTCTTTGAGCAAAATGTGATAAATATGAGTAATTTTTGCCCTAAAACTGAAACAACTACACTTTGTGAGACATGTGAAAAACGCAATGTCCCAAACAAAAAATACTCACCATTCCAAATTTTTTGGTCACGTTTTCAACATTAAAAAAGTTATCTGTGACCTTAAAACCATGGCAAGAAACATCACACAACTATTTTAAGGACTAAAAATCATATCCCTTTATAAAATAGAACATATAAAAAACAAATAAAGTACGAAAAAACAGTAAAATACTATCACATATTCCACTGGCAAAAATTGTCGCAAAAATATTTTGAAAATTTTACGAAGATGGTAAAAAAGAGCAAACAGATCATAAGAAACATGACTCAGTTTAAAATCTCCAATCATAAATCGACAATATATACTTATAAACAGGGTTGGGCACCGGAAAAAAACTCCCGGAAAAAACGGTTTTTTCCGTTTTTTTCCGAGGGGTCGGAAAAAACGGAAAAAAACTCGAAACTTATAAGTTAGTCCAGTAAAGGTTAAACTTGCACAAAATGCTTAAAATCGTTTAGAAAAACAAAAGTAAGACGTTTTTGTGACTAATGAAGGTTATTGAACTAGTTGGCAATGGGTGGAGGGAACGATACTGACTTCAATTTTTGATATTTGCGTAACCCTTCATGAACATGGAAATATACGGTTTATTGAGAAGCTATGAAGCTATCCGTTCCTTTTCACGGTGTGTAAGAAAATATAATGAACCGTGTCTATAATCACTATACTATACTATATCGCCATACTGTATGTAAGCCGAACTATATACTATAAACACCTGCTTCATTAATAGGTAGTCGCAAGTAGTGCTAGAAAGTTTCATGACAGTTAAGCCCGGTTCACACTGAGCCTTAAAACTGCGGTTTTAAGGTTTTAAGGTTTTAAGTTTTAAGAGTAGTATTCACACTGCAGTTTTAAGGTTTTTAGTTTTAAGGTTTTAAGGTTTTAAAGTTTTAAGGTTTTAAGGTGGAGCGTTCACACTGCAGTTTTAAGGTTTTTAGGTTTTAAGTTTTAAGGTTTTAGGGTTTTAAGGTTTTAAGGCAGAGCATTCACACTGCCGTCCACAGTTTTAAGTTTTAAGGTTTTAAGCTCCTTAAAACCTTAAAACTGGAGATAAATATATTTTATCTCTTAAAACCAGTTTTAAGAAACAGCCAATCACAGACGTGGTGTACGCGTCACGTGCTCACTTCTAGTGGTCAAACTGATCAGCTGGTTTGACTGCGCTATGTTTATCACTATTATGAACAGTTTGCAAGTCAGCGGCATCTTTTTCGTGCCAAGTCATGTTTTGTGAGTTCAGCTACAGTTTCTCTACGGGTTTTTGGCATGAATTTTAGTTTGACTGTTCGGCGGGAACGCTAGCAGCTGCATAGCATGTACGTATTAACGGAGCGTCGAACAAAGCCAACGTCATAGAGGGTTTGAAATGTTCATTGGTTTCAAAAGCTTTGGGTGTCTGTCTATCTGTACTGTCTTTACCTTTAGCGTTAGCTTTAAGATGATGATCAATCTAACCTATGTAAATGCAAATGAAATGCAAAATAATTGCAACATATTATTATATATCTTTACTTCACAAGGTTTTGATCACGCTCACCTAACAGCTCATTGAATTCTTTTGGCGACATATGTACAGAGCCAAGAGTACATATTCTGTAATAGGGAAGAGTATTGCACTCATCCCTATTCTAGCTAATCCTATGTTGCGACCGAAATAGCCCTTTAACGTCTTGATTGGAGGGGAAGGTCTGACAGAACTCACCCAAGGTCACTCGGCCAGTTTTGATTTTTTGAGGAAAGTCGGAGGCGGCACATTAGTGTGGGTACTAACATTTTCAAATCAAGAAAGGTGACTCCCGGTACCGAGTTTTTAACACATCCTGTGCGTTTTAACAAAAATTACTCCTTTCAAAACATTAGCTCAAACTTAAAACTTAAAACTCCAGTGTGAATAGCAGCAAACCTTAAAACCTTAAAACCTTAAAACTTGAAACCTTAAAACCTTAAAACTGCTGCTTCTAGTGTGAACGCTTTTTGTTAAAACCTTAAAACCTTAAAACGTTAAAACTTAAAACCTTAAAACTTAAAACTGCAGTGTGAACACAATTCTTAAAACTAAAAACCTTAAAACCTTAAAACCTTGAAACCTTAAAACTTAAAACTGAAGCGTCAGTGTGAACCGGGCTTTATAATTTTTAATTTTACATTTTTCGTGACGTCGGACCAGCTTATTTTTTTACTACTTTATCTTAAGTAACCTCGAGCAGGCCTTTCAACAGGCCAACAAAAAACAACTTGATTTTACGAAAAATTAAATTCAACGTTTCACTTGAATTTTTAGCATTCTCAATTAGAGCGGATCTCCATTCAATCAGCGAAATTGGATCAACATTTAAACATACGCCCTATTAATACTAACAAACTAATCCCTATAAGGCTATACATCTATTTAATAATGGATAAATTTTCGTATTGGTACACGTACATTTCGACAACAAATAAAAATATTTAACCAGAATGCAACAGCATAAAACTTTTAGGCAATTATCCAGGGGTTTGAGATTTTCTATTTGAGCCAAGAAAGCCTTTCTTTAGACGCAATTCTGACCTTTTTTGGCGAAATGGCGGTTTTCCAGTTTTTTGTAAATTTAGGCAAAAATTGTTTAAATTCCATTAAGAGTCCAATTTTGAATTGCGAAGTACATTAATTCTTCAAAGGTTAAAATACCCACCCTGAATGGCAGAGTTTGAATACACTTTGCAGTTAGCAATGTCAGAACCATTCACTCTTCTGTCGACTTTAGAACCCCACCAGTAAACTGATAAACTGACAGCGAACTTACCCCACCTTAGTCCTACACTCCTGCCTACCCCACCATAACTAATTAGGCAAGTTTTAAAACAGAAACACTGGCTATTATGGTAGTTATAGCATCTATCTAGTTCAGAAGAAGCTTAATAACCATTGAAGAGTCACCAGTGAATAATAATGAAGTTACTAAGACGCAAAATGTAAGATTACATTTCAGAACTACTTTACCATCATTTTTGGACATCGGAAAAAAACTCGGTAAAAAACCGGTTTTTTTCCGGCCATAATTTTTTTCCGGAAAAAAACCAACCCTGCTTATAAATAACATAACAGACACTATTAGCAGCAGTGGTGACAGATTCAGGGGAAGTACCCACGCTTTTCGGACTAGAATTTGCAATCATCAATATGAGTCTCCTTTTGATATTTGGGAGCCAACCAAAAAAATTTCTATATACGTGTCCAATTGGACGATTTTGACTAAAAAGTTAGCAAATCTAGCAAATCCTCTAGTCTAATTCACCAGAATCTTATCTAAGATCTGCCCCTGACAATTAGACTACATTATACCTACGGTAAAATAACGTCACTTCACACATTATGGCAGTGGAGTTAAATAAATACACGACACAACATAGACCCGATAATGATAATAAAAATAACCTAATACATTGAAATAAAAACAAACGTTCAATCAGGAGCTAAAACCTACGTTGACTATTTGTTAACTGAACACATAATTAATATGGATATAAATAAATACTACAAACAATGTACTCCACCAGGTGCTGTATTATGCACTCATCTTAAAACTGATTATAACAAAAAAACTACAATGTGTTAGCTTGGTTTAGTTGAATTGAAATGGCATATATTATTATATTCGAGATGTGTAAAAAAACTAATTAAACGTATTTCTGCATGTAAGTAATCAAAATCATGCTTGTTCCAGGCTATATTTTAAAAAGAAACCAAGTCCCAAAATAATAATTTGTTTAAAAATTGTTAGCTTGCAGACGACTAAGAAAAATAAAAACTCAGCATATAAACAATATATAAAAAACACATTCAAAATAGAGTGAAATAAATTATGTATCTGTGAACTGCATAAAATTAAAATTTGGCAATAAACGATAAATTTAGCACAGAAATGTATATAAATTTAGCACAAAGATAAAGTACAATCATTTACAATACAATTAAAAGACCAAGATTAAAAAATAAACCTTGTTGTTATTTTGGCTTTTTGCATATACTTTTTCGTAAAAAACTCGGAAAAGCAAACTTTTAGTAATTCGATTCAATATTTAATTTAGACACAAAAGACGAAAGATAGTTTCTATATCATATGATAGCACTTGCAAGAACTAATCTATTAAAGTATCTATCAAAGTAGTCCATGCAATGGACTGCAAAATTATATACGTCTGAATAAAAGCCAGAATCAAACTGCCAATGGCAAGCATGACTGCACAAAAATGAATCCACCTCGCCAAATCCAGCACAATTCAGCTAAACGACATTAATGTCTACCAGCTACCACTTAAACTTGATAGATTATGGTTTCAATGGGCGCATACGGGGTCTTTTCTTTCACTATTTTGACTGTACTAGAGTCTGAAACGGCAACTTTTGAGTGAATTCCAGCAAACCAGCCAGTCTTGGTGGCTTACAAAAATCTATTTATATGCACTGATTTCATAAAAGAACTGAATACATTTGATCTTAATAATACAATCTCCTCAGCAATGGCATTACCAATCCAATGCTGATCCGGCCTGATGAATTCAACAATCTATGATCTATGACTGATCTATGATGATCACACTTTCACATTAGACTTTCGATCAATGCCCAAGATGTATTCTGCCACGCCAAAATAGTAGACCGTCTGTGCAATGCCAAACAGCGGAGCTATAACGGCCATACGACAACCAGCTCCCTTGAAAAAAGCACGGATGCCCTCTTCTTTCCATATTCTTCTAGAAACCCAAAAAACCATAAAATCTACGAACTATCATTAGGTGGTGATAGCAATCACAGACGCAACTGCCGGGGGGGGGGGGGAGTATATATCGGACTATAATAAACTTTATTTGCTTAAACTTATTGGGTTGCCGACCCCCCGCGAAGCAGGGGTGCAACCCATTGTATTCATATTCCTGTTTTTTTTTTCCTGTGGTCCAAAAAGCTTGTAACCGGTTTTTCTCCGGAGTTACTGGAGGGATTGATCCCAAACTTTGGTGGAGGGACACCCCCTATGAGTAGTTGTGCACCTGACCTTGGTGACCCCCTGACCCCACGGGGGGCCGGGTCACGTGACCCCGAAAACTGTTTTCGGTACCGTTAAAACACCAAGGGGGGACCCTTGTGAACTTGGAAAATTTTTGGTCATGGATTTGGACCAAAAACTTGTTTATAGGGGTAGTTTGAGCCCCTGAAGACGAATCTGGGGTTATTTTTTAGCGAAAATGCCCCCGGAGCCCCCTATGACCCCCCCCAGGGTACCCCCCCCTAGGGGGTCCTCAGGGGTCAAATTTTCGAAATTGAGATTTTGATGTTTTTAGGGCTAGTTTGGGCCCCTGAACACGAATCTGAGGTCCATTTTTGTCTAGGACTCCTCTGGACCTCCCTATGACCCCCCCCCCCAGGGTACCCCGCCTAGGGTCATCTTGTTGGTGTTTTTTTTTACTTCTGATTATAATTGTTGTTGGACATTGTATGATGGTTGGTTTGGAAAATTTAACTGCGTGAGACACCAAGATTCATTTATTTTTTTTATCTCATGATGTGAAGAAAGGGCAAACAAATTTTTACTATGTTACATCATATGATATTGCGTGTAAAAAATAGTTTTACTTTGTGTAAACTTTAGAATTATTGGTGTGTTTTTAAATGATTGTGGTTGTTGGACTATTAAGTCGACAACTATTACTGTTGTTCGCGCGTTTTTATTATTATTAGTATTGTTTTAATTTTCTGTGCTTTGAAAAATCTAGTTACGTCAGACACTAACATTCATTTATTTTTTATTTATCTCATGATGTGAAGAAAGGGGAGACGGATTTTTACTATGTTGAATCATATGATATTGTGTGTAAATATATAGTGGGACTTTGTGTAAACTTTAGAATTATTGGTGTTTTTAAAATGATTGTGGTTGTTGGACTATTAAGTCGATAACTATTGTTGTTCTTAGTGTTTTTTTTGTGTTGGGCCACAGCCCAACAGGTGTTTAATTTTGATTTTGGTATCTTAACAGACTGCTAGCGTTAAAAAGTTTACGTGTTGAGTGTGTTTTACATGTCTTCTACCTAAGATTTGCATCTATCACTACCGAATGCCTTGTATTTTCAATGGTCTTCTAACAGTAGATGTTCAGCGGTTGATGAAAATGCAAATGTAAAAAAAATAACGCAGTAGGAATCGAAGCAGTGGCCTCATGGTTACAAATCTAAGACACTAACCACTCAACCACTCAGATACCTGAAAATTCATGCTTTTACAGCAAGCAAAACTTTTACTTGTATTCGATTGTTTGCCAGTGTTGACAATGTTGTCTGCTTCAAAAGTGACGCTAAAAGAGATTAAGTTTAAACTGAAATTTTCAGCAAAAATGGCTCCAGAGTGATTAAACTTCACTATTTAAAATGTTTTGACTGCGATTTTGAGTTTTAGTGGCTGCAATACGTTTTTACAAAAACAGAATCAGGTAACTGACCCAAGAGGTTTACGATGGCCTCTGGCCAATGTACTTGAAAGTGTATGCTTTCTACTTATTAAATATTTTGCCGCAGGTTGGGCTTGTTTTTTATTTTTTATTTAGCATTGTTTTAATTTTCTGTGGTTTGAATACTTATTTGTTGTTATTTGTGAATTTAAGTAATAATGTGTATAATTTTTAACTTTTTGAGTTGTATTAGTTACAATATTCATAGTAAATAAGAAAAATTCAGTTTTATGAAATTAATCCATCACAAAATAAAAAAATAAAATATAAAAAGAATAAATAGAAAGTGTTATTTTGTGTGTTTATTATTGTGTAGTTATTGGATCGGTGAGTTTTCATCGAAGTAGGGGTGAATTTATTTGTAGTGAGGAAAAAGATTGTGTTTTTTTGATAATTTGTTTGTCGTTGTTGCTGTTGTGTAATTTTGGTTTTTCTGTTTATCATACAGTTCAATTTGTTTTATTCTTGGGTGGTTCATAGTTCATATTGTTTGTGACAATTGGTTATATGGTGTTGTCATGTATCTAAAGCTAAAAATATTTTAATTTGAATTTTAGTCAGCATTTTGTTGTCGTTGGTGATGATTAAATGATCATTTTAATTAAAATATTTTATAATTGTTGGTTTATAGCTTTGCGTGTTTTATAAATCATTTAATTGATTGTGTTTTTTTAAATGATGAATTGTTGATTGTAAAAATTTAAAATTTATTATCAATTTTACTTTTATTAGGTTGTGAGTTGTTCAAAGAAAGTGAACATTACATACATATATGATTTTATTGCGCAAATTATGATTCGTGAACAGCTATTGATTGAGAAATGGTAGGAAGACGTAAAATTTAGTGAAGGATAGTTATTGATTAATAGTGAACGCGGTTTGAACGTAGCGTTCGTTAATGAAAACAAGCACGTTTTGTGAGTAAGGTTAAACTTTTTGGTTAGACTGCGTTGCAGTTGCTTGCAGTGCTGAGGATATTTTTCGAATATAAAACTCGGCACTTTCAAATTTTCGAAGCGAGCATGTTCAAAAAACTTGCCAAAGTAGTATCAGTGTTAAGCTTAACTTAGCCAACAGTGTTTTCATCAGAAAAATTTAGAGTCACTTTTGTTTAAATCTTGACACTTACATAAGAGATGTATTGTAATGAACGTGAAAAATTCAACTTCAAATTTGATGACTGTATTGCAAAACCTTATATAATAGCCATTTTAATACATATCTCAATTAGTAAATCTTCTATAGTTTACTTTCAGTACTTTTTTTACGAAGTGGCAGGGCAATTGCCAATTACGAGTTACACTTCTCATTTTACAGCAGATAAACAACGCACACGCGCATTTTGTGCTAGTCAAGTGATGTACGCTAGGTCAGCTTAGCTGAACTTCTGTGTTGAAGCGAACGCCGTGTATACTCGGTGCTATGAACTCGGTACCCGGGAGTGGTCATGGTTGGCATTTCTTATAGATTAATTGAGAAATCCTTGCTTGTTTTTGTTGGGTTGCCGACCCCCAGCGAAGCAGGGGTGCAACCCATTGTATTCATATTCCTGTTTTTTTTGTTGTTTTTTTTTTTCCTGTTAGCAAAAGTTTGTTACTCGTTTTACTCTGGAGTTACTGGGGGGATTGGTCCCAAACTTTGGTGGGGGGACCCCCCCTACGAGTAGTTGTGCCCCCCACCTTGGTGACCCCCTGACCCCACGGGGGGCCGGGTCACGTGACCCCCGAAAATGATGGAACACAAGGGGGGACCCTTGTGAACTTGAAAAATTTTTTTTCAGTGATTTGGACAAAAACTTGTCTCTAGGACTGATTTGGGCCCCTGAACACGAATCTGGGGTTATTTTTTACCCAGGACCCCCCTGGACTCGCCTATGACCCCCCCAGGGTACCCCCCCTAGGGGGCCCTCAGGGGTCAAATTTTCGAAATTGAGATTTTGATGTCTCTAGGGGTAATTTGAGCCCCTGAACACGAATCCGAGGTCCTTTTTTGCGTAGGACCTTCGTGGACCCCCCTATGACCCCCTCAGGGTACCCCCCCCTAGGGGGTCCTCGGGGGTCAAATTTTCGAATTTGAGATTTTGGTGTTTTTAGGGGTAATTTGGAGCCCTGAACACGAATCTGGAGTCAATTTTTGTCTAGGAGCTTCCTGGGTACCCCTATGATCCCCTCAGGGTACCCCCCTCCTAGGGGGTCCTCTGGGGTCAAATTTTCAAATTTGAGATTTTGGTGTTTTTAGGGGTAATTTGGAGCCCTGAACACGAATCTGGAGTCAATTTTTGTCTAGGAGCTTCCTGGGTACCCCTATGATCCCCTCAGGGTACCCCCTTCTAAGGGTTCAAATTTTCATAATTGAAATTTTGGGGTTTTTGTGGGTAATTTGGGTCCCTGAACATAAATATCAGGTTTTTTTACCGAAAATACACGATCTTTTGCCTATAATGGACGGTCCTCTGCCTAGAATGGAGAGTCCTCTGACTAGAATAGAGGGTCCTCTGACTAGAATAGAGGGTTCTCCGCCTAGAATAGAGGGTCTTCCGCTTAGACTACAGGGTTCTTTACGAGAATGGATGATTTTCTGATTCGAACACTAGGTTCTCTGCCTTTAGAGGGTTTTCTGCTAGAAATAGAGGGTCCTCTACCTAGAATAGAGGGTCCTCTGCTTAGAATAGAGGGTCCTCTACCTAGAATAGAGGGTCGTCTGCCTAGAATAGAGTGTCCTTTGCGTAGAATAGAGGGTCTTCTGCCTAGAATAGAGGGTCCCTTACCGGTCGGCAACCCGTTGTGGCCTACTGGCGATTTTTGTTTTTTTTTTCCTGTTAGCAAAAGTTTGTTACTCGTTTTACTCTGGAGTTACTGGGGGGATTGGTCCCAAACTTTGGTGGGGGGACCCCCCCTACGAGTAGTTGTGCCCCCCACCTTGGTGACCCCCTGACCCCACGGGGGGCCGGGTCACGTGACCCCCGAAAATGATGGAACACAAGGGGGGACCCTTGTGAACTTGAAAAATTTTTTTTCAGTGATTTGGACAAAAACTTGTCTCTAGGGGTGATTTGGGCCCCTGAACACGAATCTGGGGTTATTTTTTACCCAGGACCCCCCTGGACTCGCCTATGACCCCCCCAGGGTACCCCCCCTAGGGGGCCCTCAGGGGTCAAATTTTCGAAATTGAGATTTTGATGTCTCTAGGGGTAATTTGAGCCCCTGAACACGAATCCGAGGTCCTTTTTTGCGTAGGACCTTCGTGGACCCCCCTATGACCCCCTCAGGGTACCCCCCCCTAGGGGGTCCTCGGGGGTCAAATTTTCGAATTTGAGATTTTGGTGTTTTTAGGGGTAATTTGGAGCCCTGAACACGAATCTGGAGTCAATTTTTGTCTAGGAGCTTCCTGGGTACCCCTATGATCCCCTCAGGGTACCCCCCTCCTAGGGGGTCCTCTGGGGTCAAATTTTCAAATTTGAGATTTTGGTGTTTTTAGGGGTAATTTGGAGCCCTGAACACGAATCTGGAGTCAATTTTTGTCTAGGAGCTTCCTGGGTACCCCTATGATCCCCTCAGGGTACCCCCTTCTAAGGGTTCAAATTTTCATAATTGAAATTTTGGGGTTTTTGTGGGTAATTTGGGTCCCTGAACATAAATATCAGGTTTTTTGACCGAAAATACACGATCTTTTGCCTATAATGGACGGTCCTCTGCCTAGAATGGAGAGTCCTCTGACTAGAATAGAGGGTCCTCTGACTAGAATAGAGGGTTCTCCGCCTAGAATAGAGGGTCTTCCGCTTAGACTACAGGGTTCTTTACGAGAATGGATGATTTTCTGATTCGAACACTAGGTTCTCTGCCTTTAGAGGGTTTTCTGCTAGAAATAGAGGGTCCTCTACCTAGAATAGAGGGTCCTCTGCTTAGAATAGAGGGTCCTCTACCTAGAATAGAGGGTCGTCTGCCTAGAATAGAGTGTCCTTTGCGTAGAATAGAGGGTCTTCTGCCTAGAATAGAGGGTCCCTTACCGGTCGGCAACCCGTTGTGGCCTACTGGCGATTTTTGTTTTTTTTTCCTGTTAGCAAAAGTTTGTTACTCGTTTTACTCTGGAGTTACTGGGGGGATTGGTCCCAAACTTTGGTGGGGGGACCCCCCCTACGAGTAGTTGTGCCCCCCACCTTGGTGACCCCCTGACCCCACGGGGGGCCGGGTCACGTGACCCCCGAAAATGATGGAACACAAGGGAGGACCCTTGTGAACTTGAAAAATTTTTTGTCAGGGATTTGGACAAAAACTTGTCTCTAGGGGTAGTTTGGGCCCCTGAACACGAATCTGGGGTTATTTTTTACCCAGGACCCCCCTGGACCTCCGTATGACCCCCCCTAGGGGGTCCTCAGGGGTCAAATTTTCGAAATTGAGATTTTGGTGTTTTTAGGGGTAATTTGAGCCCCTGAACACGAATCCAAGGTTTATTTTTGCCTAGGACCTCGCTGGACCTACCTATGACCCCCTAATGGTACCCCCCTGCCCCTCCTAAGGGGTCCTCAGGGGTCAAATTTTCGAATTTGAGATTTTGGTGTTTTTAGGGGTAATTTGGGCCCCTGAACACGAATCTGGGGTTATTTTTTACCCAGGACCCCCCTGGACCTCCGTATGACCCCCCTAGGGTACCCCCCCTAGGGGGTCCTCAGGGGTCAAACTTTCGAATTTGAGGCTTTGGTGTTTTTAGGGGTAATTTGGGCCCCTGAACACGAATCTGGGGTTATTTTTTGACCAGGACCCCCCTGGACCCCCCTATGACCCCCTTAGGGTACCCCCCCCCCTAGGGGGTCCTCGGGGGTCAAATTTTCGAATGTGAGATTTTGGTGTTTTTAGGGGTAATTTGGGCCCCTGAACACGAATCTGGGGTTATGTTTTGCCCAGGACCCCCCTGGGCCCCCTTATGACCCCCTTAGGGTACCCCCCCCCTAGGGGGTCCTCTGGGGTCAAATTTTCGAATTTTAGATTTTGGTGTTTTTAGGGGTAATTTGGAGCCCTGAACACGAATCTGGAGTCAATTTTTGTCTAGGAACTTCCTGGGTACCCCTATGATCCCCTCAGGGTACCCCCTTCTAAGGGTTCAAATTTGCGAAATTGAAATTTTGGGGTTTTTGTGGGTAATTTGGGTCCCTGAACATAAATATCAGGTTTTTTACCGAAAATAGACGATCTTTTGCCTATAATGGACGGTTCTCTGCCTAGAATGGAGAGTCCTCTGACTAAAATAGAGGGTCCTCTGACTAGAATAGAGGGTTCTCCGCCTAGAATAGAGGGTCTTCCGCTTAGACTACAGGGTTCTTTACCGAGAATGGATGATTTTCTGCTTCGAACACTAGGTTCTCTGCTTTTAGAGGGTTTTCTGCTAGAAATAGAGGGTCCTCTACCTAGAATAGAGGGCCCTCTGCTTAGAATAGAGGGTCCTCTACCTAGAATAGAGGGTCGTCTGCCTAGAATAGAGTATCCTCTGCGTAGAATAGAGGGTCTTCTGCCTAGAACAGAGGGTCCCTTACCGGTCGGCAACCCGTTGTGGCCTACTGGCGATTTTTTTATTTGACTTATTTAACTAGAACTTAAACTTACTTTACTACACTATATTTGCCTGGCAAACTTAATGTGATGAATCTTGGCCACCTTCAGATTAATCAAGTATATAGGATAAGTAATGCAACTTTCGAGTCGGTTAGTTTACTCCTGAGCGGTGACATTCGCAATAAAGTTTAAATTTAATTCGCTAAATCCAATTTGGATAAGGTTCTAAGACTCACGTAAACGCATCCACCACCCCATTATACGAAGCTTCACCTTCCGCCCGGTGTAGTAATTGCAATCTTGTTTTTACAACTAAAACAAATATAGTGGACCGGGGTAAAAAAAACGAACGACGAATTCCGGGGCAAAAAAAACGAAGTCAATACCACAGCTCAGATAAAACCTGTTGGGCTGATGAACCAACAGGCATTTCGGGCTGGCTGATTTGAAGTAACGCCAGTTCAAATGCACCTACCCCAAAATGGCCGCCGATGAGTTTCCGGGCAATCTGACGAGCTTTGCTCTGCCTACGTACTGCAGTGCCGTGGGCTTGATTTATGTTTATTAGGGGGATGTATAGTGATGTATCTATGCGCATGCGGAAGTGAAAACCAGCAGTGTATGGCGGGTTCTGTACAGTGTTCGTTTTTTTGCCCCGGTTTAGAGGGGGGGTGGGGCAAAAAAAACGAACTCCAAAAATAGTCATGGAACGGTTTTTTCTCGCTTTTCCTGCACTATTTGTGTTTTTTGCCGGCTATTAGACACATCCCAGTCGCATTATTTTATTACTTTGCCACATTTTATTCTCGCTTTTCCTGCACTATTTGTGTTTTTTGCCGGCTATTAGACACATCCCAGTCGCATTATTTTATTACTTTGCCACATTTTATATGTAGTGAGGAAAAACCCTTCGGATTTTAGCAGTGAAGATCCCTATTTCGTTCGGCGACCCCTTTTTCCTATAATCTCCCATTGTTACAACAGAAGTTGCCTAATCTGAGGTAGGGACAAGCGTAGACTACAATAAAACCGCTTGTTTGGACGCGAAACGTTTTTTGCCAATTGGTCCATCCCGTGAGACCCTTTACGAAACCTGTTTTGTTGATGTTTCACTAAATTGTACGAATTTTTTCGTGTTTTACTGCAGTTCAACTCTTAAATACAGAGTCGGTACATCCGGCCCGTGTTTGGGCACAATTTCAAATGTAATAGGCGTAAAAACTAAAAAAAAATGAAATTTGAGCAAAAGCTCCATTCTGCCGACAGGACAGGGGGTAAATTTTGAAGAAATATTGTGAGTCACATGTGCGTCATAAAAACAATTTTTTTAGTCCACACAGCAGCTAAATGGTTGTAAAACATGATGCAATTGTGTTTACACTCTTCACGAGCAAATCTCTCGACGAAAGTGGTAGTTCATTTTTTTTACCCCGGTCTTTTTTTTTACCCCATCCGGGGTAAAAAAAACGAAGCTAATTTCTTAAGCTGGCCGGTAAACGGAGGCTGCAGGCCAAATTTTTTTATGCTGTATACAGTCTATAGCACGGCTCCCACATAACTAGATTACTTTTTGGCAATCAGCAGTGCCATGGACAGCTGCCTAGAAACTTAAGTCGAAATTCGTTTTTTTTACCCCGGTTTACTATACTACTTTTGTGCTAATACAAAGAAGAACACTGGATAAGTTTTTACTTTCCCTCACGTAGATGATGCTAGTGTATGTAAACACAATATTTCTAATGGCACAGTGTTTATACCAAATATTATTAATACGTACGTATGCACACATACGTATATCGTACACATAGCCACAATATTATAGGATACAATATTTCTAAATTAAAACTTTTCACAATCTCATCATTTCCTGAGGCTGCCTCAGAGAAAATAATCATATACGCATTTTCAACTTGAAATGCAAAAGATAATTCTTCAACGCAGAGGCAATGTCAAGATCAAATTTACCATCAATGGGGTTTACAAATAAAGCGGAAAAAGCTC
Organism: Trissonchulus sp. WLG1_4; assembly: GCA_030248245.1. Taxonomy (NCBI): domain Eukaryota; kingdom Metazoa; phylum Nematoda; class Enoplea; order Enoplida; family Ironidae; genus Trissonchulus; species Trissonchulus sp. WLG1_4. The sequence goes on along the minus strand of JASANF010013087.1, from coordinate 11,807 downwards.
CAGAAATATTTCCTGCTAGAAATGAAGCCCAAAATACGGCATCACCGCTTCCGTCTGCCTTCCGGGGACCCTTAAACAAACGAACTATTATAACTAGTTAATTAAATAAAAAATAGTAACTTAAATCACGTTTAAGGGCAACATAATATTACCCTGCCAGCTAGACTGCAACTATATGACCCTGTTTAAAATTCATACACTTCCAGACTGCGGAGAAGAAACTGGCATTTATTCTAGACGGCAGTCTCAAGCTTTGCCAATTCACTTTTTCACTACCCCTTTTCCCGCACTTTGAAAACAGCAGTGACGTGACAACTAGAAAACCGGCCAAAAGTGTGAGAGGGGGAGGGAGAAACTTATCATTATAAATATTTTATACAGAATTTAAGATTACCAATGAGTCAAGATGAGCGAATAATGGGAAATAAACGACGGAAAATGTGACATCACGGGCCATAGTAGCGCCCGTGCCCCGATAAAGCCCGGCAATGCCCCTGCTTCTCAACAGCTCCAGGGCAATCGAGGTAGCAGATCGTTTAACGGGAACTGCTGCTGCTGCTGCGGCGCCTCCAGCCTTGCCTGACTCTTTTACTGCTGAAATGTGCAAACTAGGCCTATATCGCAATATCGCATTATCGAAAGGCAGCACTAACATCAACTTGACTCTTCTTGCAGTTAACTCTTATGAGCGCATACAGCACATGGAAACGGTCTTAAAGTGAACTCACTGCAAAGTAAACGTTAGATGACGTATCCGCGATATTATACACTAGTATCTTCTAATAGACTGAAAGAAACATCGAAAAAAGGACAGTTTTTCACATCATACAAGTTTTCACCTTCACCTGGCATATTTTTAGTGGGGGGGGGGGCTGGGAGGGGGGCGCCCCCCCCCCATATGGTCTGGAGCCCCCCCCCATTCCTATCGCGCCCCCCCCCCATTTCAGATGGGGTACCCCCCCCCATAGCCCAATTTTTTTCCGGAAGGACGTTTTAGCGAATTTTTAGCTGTAGCGATGTCGTGTTGGTCGGGTTTTTTAGTCCTTTTTGGCTAAATTTAGTATTAGCGTAGCTATAATAACGTATGAAAACGTAACATTTAACGTATAATGACCATTTTTTCCTGTAAAAATAATGTTTTATCGTGAAACTGGTGCGCCCCCCCCCACCATTTTGGTCGACGCCCCCCCCCCCATCCATGGGGGGGGGTGCCCCCCCCCCCCCATCGCGCCCCCCCCCATAAAATTTTGCGTAAAAATATGCCAGCATTGTCACATTTTACAAGAAAGAAGTAGCTAAAATAAATTTTAATGGCGAAATGCATTAAAAGTTGACAGTAAAGAACTGGCGTTTTTATTTTCTTAAAAAAAAAGGCGTGGATCATGGGACGACTGAAAACCCAAAAAATATAATACCAAATCCAGAATTTCATACAAAACAATTAAAGTACATCTTGTTGGTTGAATTGTTCTTTAGATTGCATCAGCCGTACCTACACGACCGGCGTCCTGCAGTTGAATTTTCAGCAGTTCCATCGGTGTTGTTATGATAATTTGACAAAAGCCAGCGCCACCTCCAGCAAGCATTTCACGCCAGAGGGGAAGGTGACTGAAACAAGAGCGAGAAAAACTGTAAACTTGAAATGAAAACTTTTTTCAAAAACTGCTAAAAATGTATACAGAACAGATTATGCATCATGTAGTTACAATTAATGGAAAAAGTCAGCTCCAGAACGCAAATATATCTGTACGTAATTAAAAAGATACACATAGGCAGCTATCACTTACTATCCGGCAACTACAACGTATATCCACGAGTACGCAACTACAACAAATTTTTAACTAGGCTCTTAGGCAATGTCCCATTAACCCGAACAACTAACCCAGCTCCTGTTGACAAGTAGTATCTGAATGTATCATTCGCAGTTAATTTAATAGCTTTCTCAGGCGTGATCAACAAAATGTTTACAGCACTTCCTAAAAAAAGAATATAGCGTATTGATATTACGTACCATTACCCCTACCATTATCAATCATAGTTTATATAATCACAAAGATAGTTTCAAGGTTAACAACTGCCACAGAAATATTCAACATGAGTTTCCATCACTGACGTCACTTTGTTAGCTTAAGGGGGTAATTGTGTTTTTAGGCGTTTTTCTGCCAGGACAAAGCTCAGCGGTTACAGCCACTGTTTTTTGCGTCAAAAAGTGCGAAACGCCACACTTTTTTTCCGAAATTTCGCAATTTTTTTGACCGTGGCATTTGTGTCCGGTGACGCACTTTTTTTCGGCTGAGGCTGAAAGATGTAATAGCTGAATTGGCCAAAAAGTGCCGAAAATAGCATTTTCGTCACAAAATTTTTGAGAAAATTACAAAAATTGCGTCAAACCCATCAAATCTGTGAAAATTTCGAATGTCTAACGTTCAAGCTTAAATTACAACTACACCTGGTTTCGATTACAGTTTACAACCTATTATGATTAGTTATAATTAAGAATGAGTAAAACAAATTATGTCGAAACATGCCCACACCCAGCAAGTTTCTTAAAAGCATCAATTAATGCCAATGCTGCTAAAATGCTAAAATAACGCTTGCTGAAATTCAAAACTCTAGTTAGCTTTCAGCAAAATACCGACATTGACGTGATCAGCAAATTACCGACATTGACGTGATACTTAAATCCTTATTTGACGTTTTTCTTCCCCGAAAATGGGGTGGGCTTCTTTTCCCCGCCTGCTATATGTAAACTTTGCGCCCACAGAACCCAAGTTACGATTGATGCTTGAGCACGAACTTTTGGCACATTAAAGTAAAGGTCAAAATCCCCAAGTATGTCTGTCATTTTTTCAAAATTTTACCTGTCGTCTTTTTACAGGATTTTAAATACTGAAAAATTGTTTAATTTTCGGTGCTTTTGTCTCTAAGCGATATTCTCAGTAAATTGACTAGTAAGTAAACAAATGAGGGAGATGCCTGGGGATTTTAGACGTGTGTAAAATCTTACCGACTTTCAGCTCCAATAGGTAATCGTATGATTCGAAGTTTTGGCGCAATCCTTTTGTAAAAAAACTTGAATTTTGGAAAGGACCTTTTTTTAAATGCTTGTCCTAAAAAGAAGACCAACGGTTGACTTTCAATACATTGCCTACTTTTAGGCAACAAATAGTTCTACTTTACGCAAAAGACCGCTTGCGATTTGAAGCAGTAAACGCTGAGTTATATATAGCCGTCCATAAAAACACCTAACAACGCAATTACCCCCTTAAACAATGGAATACGGAACTGACCCGAATACATCCCACGCAAACCACCCTTGGCCAAACTCTTACGAAAGCAGTCGACCCTGAAGAAAATAAGCAAAGTTTACGTGTACACGTTAAGCTTATGCTTAAACTGAATTCAGCTCCAGACTTCTAGATTCTTCATGTCTAGTTTTTGAGCTGAGGGAGCAAAAATTTACTGCAAGCCGTATTTCGCCAAAGGCTCTGCAACTTGGCCACGGCTACCCCACCCCTATCGTATTGTAGACAAAATCAGTGTCTACTGTCAAGGGCGGACGGTGGGGGGGATATAGGGGATATATCCCCCCTTTTGCTCGGAGCTAAAGAAAATTTTTTTGCAACCGCATACCAAAAATGGGCGTAAATGTTGATGAAATTGGCCTCAAAATCGAAAAATTTCCCCAATTTTTTTCTGGGGGCTGCCGCCCCCAGACCCCTGTGAGTCGCAGGCTGCGACTCTGTAGCTTACTATTCCTTCTTATTATCTTTTGTCATCAAAGCCTATGCAATGCATGCATGCTTAACCAACGCGCTGAGATAACTTCGCTCTGCGGTTTCATCTCGCTGGGGTTGTTAAATGTCCAAGGTTCAACGTTACACCGTGCTGCAATTACATCATGCTGCATCCACTTGTGTAAGACACTGTCTCCTACTCTGATGTGAGGTTCCCATCTTTTGTTTTAATTTCCATGTCCAAAAAATTTCTGATACGTCCCCAGATGACTAAATTCGGCCTAAAAACTGAAAAAATTTTCAAGAGGGCTGCCGCCTTTACCCCCTGCAACTGTTCGGCTTTATTTACCATATTATTAACTTTCCATATATATAGCAACCTTAACTAGAAAAAACGGAGATTTAAAATTTTTGTCATATTTTTTTTTAAAATGGGTCAAAACACACAGTTGATGTATCATAGGAATCTTAATCATATTCAGCTTATGTTAGCATCTAAATTTTTTCTATGAAAAGTCTATTTTTTCTGCAAAAAAGAAAAATCGTCCGTTTTTTTTGATAATTTCCCTAAATAAAACGGATTTTTTCAAAAATATAACGGAGGTCATTAAACACCCAAAACCTGTATAAACTTCACTTTTTAAAACTCGAACATCAAGAAAAATCTTTTTTGCTCATCAACATCGTATAATAGAGCACTTCGAACAAGGAATTGTGAAAAAAATAACAACTAATGCAGACAGCCTTAAACCTGAAACAGTCGATCACCAAAATAAGTGCGAGCAGCTAACTCTCGACTGCAATAACGGGTGGCCGACGCTATAGGGTTCCTTGTTCTATGCCGAGGATCCTCTGATCGCGTTCAGCGGCTCAATTTATCTCCAAAAGCATTAAAATCCTCATTTCGAAAAATTGACCGCTGGGGACCCCCAATGGGAAATTCCTTGAGGGGGGTCGTGGGGGGTCCAAAAGATTTTCTAAACAAAAATGAATCTCGAATTCGCGTTCAGCGGCCTAATTTATCCCCAGAGACGTCAAAAAACCATTTTTAAAAAATTGACCAATGTAGACCTATCAGGACCCTCACTGTGGGGCGGGACTGACTGTGGATTCATTCCAAGGCTTTTTTTCTCAATAAAGTTAACAATATTCAAAACAGGACGATATAATTGTGATCTAAACACGGATCAAACATTCCGTTTTTTTTCGAGAAAATTTATCGAAAAAAAACGGATGCTGTATTTCGGAGTACACGTCACTCCGAGGGATAAGATTGTTACAGAAGATAGACAATAGTTTAGATTATCATTGTGGTGAGTTTGGGAGTGATTGGATGGATGTTGATGAAAATATGATACTTTATCCAAAATTTCCGAGGTCGATATTCCGACTCTAAATTTGGGTGGACTGAGAAATTTTAACAAAATTTTTTGAATTTAACTTTTGGAAGCTACTGCACCACTACAAATTAAAATTTAGTGTTTTTTCTACTTTCTCCACGATTTCTGGCTCTGTGAAAGTCATGGACTCTGAAAAAAACCCATCCGTTTTTTTTCGAAAAATCGGCCTTCCGTTTTTTTTAGTTAAGGTTGCTATATAATTAAATTTCCCTTAATTGGTGTCATTATTTAAATCGTATTGTACCTCAAACTGTTCACAGATTTTGTCTTTTAAAGAGTGAACAACCAATATTATCATCAGCTTCGCAACTTGGGCATATCGTGCCTGTATGTTTTTTATGTCGCAGAGCTCATAGTTTTCCGCAAATTCGCAATAATTGGCGAAAATATTTTCAAATCATTTCGAAAATTGTGAAACCATTTTGACGCAGTAGGGGTGAATTCCTAAAGTCCAGTCGTTGGCTTATGTGGCTTGCCCAATAAAATTTCCGATACGTCTCCAGTTGTTACGACCCCTGCATCTCTGTGGCTTACTATTATTTGTTACTATCTTTCCTCAAAGCCTATGTATGTCTGCGCGAGTATATTATATATACTGCATTTACTTGTCTAATACACTGTCTGATGTGACGTTTCCATCTTTTGTTATAATTTTCCCGTCGGAAAACTATCTGATACGTCTCTAGTTAACCAAATTCGGCCTACAATTTACAAAAATCTCCAATTTTTTCTGGGGGCTGCCGCCCCCAGACCCCTGTAACTTTGTGATGTTTAGTGATGTAACCATTTAGTGATGTTGCATTTTTAAGGCGTTTTGTAAGTGTTAAACTTGCTAAAATGTGCATTTCGCCCCATTACGAAAAATCGAAGTCATCCCCGCCGCCCCCCCCCCCCCCGGCCACCGAAATTTTTTCATGTACACCACTGTCTCTCGAAAACATCATCACGCAGCAGTGCAGCGTAGTAACGCAGTTTAAAAACGTAGTAAAAAGGTCAAATAAGGTAAAAAAAGTTCATGCCTTATCCCCCCTTTTTGGAGGTCACGGTCAGCTGTCTACTGTGTTCACGACAGCCGACAGCTGGCGCTTCACATCCACCAGGAATTGACGCCGTCAGCCTGCCCGCAAATCAATCAACAACAAGCAAAAGTTTTATCTTTACCGCTCCTCGTCTAGAAATTCACCATATTATTTCGCTTCATCAGCGACAAAGAACTTACATGCCCGAATACATGCGAGATCCATCCGGAGCAATAATCTGATTCTGCAATCTAGTTTTAACCAAATCAATCGGAAACACGCAAGTGACACCAATTATTCCCGCAATACCGCCATTCACCACTTTCGGAAATAGTCTAAATTTAGCATTCATTGCATGTATTATTATTACATTGCATTACATTATTACAATAATTTAATATGAAAATGACAATACAACGTGTATATGACACTGCAATTTTGTACCATCAGTTTAGTTCTTTTTTTAATAAATTCTGTTACCAAAATTTAACATAATGTATAAACGACAAGGAAACTAATATTATATGTGTGTGATTCGTCAGTCTCACTAACTTGAACTGTCGACTTGAGTCACTGGGCATGTTCGCAATCGCTTGAAAAAGTTGATTCGTGGATCTACTATACGCGAAATAACGTCATATCGGATAAAACTAGACAATTCTGAAACAGACGTGGAGTAACACAGGAAGAAAAAGGCGCATCCGAAAAGGATGCAAAAAGAGTGAGAAAAATTTCTCACTGGATTCGGAGAGCAAAGTTGACTAGTTTCGCACTCGTGTCTCACCCGTTTCACACTTATTAACAGTAAATTCTGACTTTTTATCACAATTTTCGCACGCATCCTAAGACCTAAACCAGTGAGAAACTGAGAAATATAACCTGAAGCAAATTCTCACTTTTTTCGCACTCCATTGATCTAATCTGACTCTATTAGTACTTTTTTAACACTATTCTTATTCTTATTCTTCTCTTCTCACTCCTTTCACATTCACACAGTTTTCTCACTCTTTTATCACTATTTTTTCACTCCAGCGATATATACCTGGCATATTTTTAGTGGGGGGTGCGGGGGGGGCTGGGGAGGGGGGGCGCCCCCCTTCATCTTGGGCCCCCCCCGCCATTTCAGATGGGGTGCCCCCCCATACATAGAAACTTTTCTGATAACTAGCGAAAAAGCTCTACTAAAACGACTGTAACTTTATTAAAAGTAAATTTTTTTCGCGAGATGCTGCTATTTTTGAAATTTACACACCTAGACGAAGCGTTTCCAGATTGCGGAGTTTTTAGCACGTCTGTGGGCTGAGATATTTAAGGTTAAATATGTCAAAAATTCATTTTTGACTGTCAGATTTATACATATGTTCGACCAGTCAACGAAGCGCGTTTCTTGCGAAGGCAGTATTACGATTTCGTTCAAGATCAAGAATCCAAAAAGATAAGCTTTATTTATTAGTAAAAAATGCGACTACAAATATTGAAATGACTTAAATTACCTGAAAACTTGTGCGCGTGAAAAACTGTGCGTTGAACGCGTTAAAACAAAATAAACGCTCGGCTTTGAAAACCGTGGGAACATTCATTTAAAGCGAGATGAGTTGGCGTATCCAGGACTTCGCAAAGGGGGGGGGCTGCGAGGGGGGGAGGGGGGGGGGGGTGCGGAGCAAAATGATCCACCGCCGCTCAAAGGGGAGAGGGGAGCTGCGACCCTCTAAGGGGGGGCTCAAACCGCTAAGGCCCCCCCTAAATACGCCACTGATTTTCAAAGCGCGCTTTGGAATTTTTTAAAGCACTTTGAAGCGCTTTGGAATATATACATATATATATACACACACACATATAGCAGGGGCTTAAGCTTAAGCCCGAGGCCTAATTTTAAGAAAAAAATGTACTAAGTATTAAAAATAATTTTGCTGCACTAAAATACTCATAGCAGTTCCATATTTAACAAAATGCTTCCCCCAAGGTGCTCTACTCAAAAAAATAGGTCCACTATTCCGCCCCCACAACTGCATTTAAGATGGCGCTCCTGAAATGTGACTTTTCAAAAAACGGCAGTCTTGGGCCAAGTTTAGATGCACAACTGACCACACTGTTAACATTCAGTGTAGAGCAAACGTGAGTGGAATTTCGGCTTGCAGTTTCTCTGCACAAGTATATAACTAGCTGTTGCACAATCACAAAATGGGGGTTTTATATTTCTATTAGAAGATGGGGTGGGAAGCACGTGGCAGGCGGCAGCCCAAATAATTTTCCCCCTATTCTTCAGGTTGACCCATGGGCAGGGTTGGCAAGTCTCGGGTTTGCAACCGAGACCGAGACCGAGACCAAGCAACCGAGACCACCCAAACGAGACCTACGAGACCGAGACCAGCCCTTGGGGGTCCTTTTTTCAAGTTTCAATTTTAAAAATTTGAGATACTTTGAAATGTGAAAAAAGTTACAAAGTTACAAAAAGTGACCATGGCATCAGGTTAGGTTTGTGAGTGTATGACTTGCGAAGTTGCGAGAAAACTTAACATTGTAAACGACCGCAAGCATGAGAGTAGGTGATTGACAGCCGGACTATAGGATTATTTTTCCGCAATTTTGCCATCTTTTGGAATTTTTTAAAAGTTTCGCACACTCTTCGCATACCACAGTGTGTTTTATAGTGCATTGCATACATACATTATGACAGTCTGACTCAGGTGCCAGTGTAGAATCGTCCGTGCTGGTGCAGTGTTGCTGCTATCAGAAGTGCTAATAGGAGCATCATCACGGACCAGAAAAGTTTCTCCAGCTGACGCAGTTAGGTGGGGGGAAGGTTTGATGCCTCAACCACTCCATAGCCCAAAAAGCATCTGATTGTGCTTAGGTTTTTTCAGATACTTAATGCTTTCACATGCGTTGAGAGGTTGGGGCTCAAGAAATTCAATTAAATTGCCACCCAATTCGCGCTTCGTAACGTTGCTGAAAGCAGCAAATTTTTAGTTACCAATCAACTACGAAGTTAGCACTGTTTGGTAAATGATGGTCAGTATTTCTATATACTGTTTAACATTATGCTTGAGAGGTTCCACATACAAATGCAATATCGCTAAGTCAGACAACCCATTCTATGTAGCTCAAACTTTAATTAATAGCTTGACGTACTAAGTTTAAACTTGAAGTTAGTTTGCCCGTGAACTGACATTCTTCTGCAGCAGACAGTTTTGACCATTCCATGCTTGGCATTCTATTTGGAATCTTAAATCGTAAAAAAAATCTTCGTGATCGTAAAAAATTGTGAAAACTTCTAGCCTCATCTGAAATACCGAGACCACCCTATGGCAGGTCTCGGTTTTCCTACCGAGACCGAGACCGAGACCAGCCTACTAGTCTCGGGTTTTTTACGAGACCGAGACCGAGACCGAACCGAGACTGCCAACCCTGCCCATGGGCTTACTGTGATCCATTAAATATTTTAGTTTATTTCATGTAAGTGCATGTGCAACCTGTGTGAAGTTAGCAGGCAACCTGTTGGAACAAAATACAAGCAGTACGGAAGTTCCGCAAAAATTACATTTTGTTCCCTAATAGAAAATTTTTTATCAATAATTTAAATAAGACGCTGCTAATTTCACAAAAATACATGGCAACAGGCAAAGTATCTCAACAAGGTTAAAAAATAACAAAAACCTTTAACTGATTTTGTGCCATTTTGTTCCGTTATTCGGATCAAGTGCAGTTGGGGGGGGGGGGAAACAGTGGACCTATTTTTTAGAGTAGAGCACCTTGAGGGAAGCATTTTTTGTAATAGAACCCCTATCCACAAATTTGGATTTTCTGAGCTATGACCCCTTGAAAATTGCATTTTCAGTGTTTTTGGAAGTGAACGTAGGCCAAAGTTCGAAGCCAAAAATGGCTATAATCTTTGTTTTTGGCTAGTTTTGACTTTTGAGTACGTTATGATGTTTTAAGGCATCGTCTAGGCTTAGTTGGCAGGATTCTCTAGGCTAAGCTGGCAGGATATTTTCTGAAAATGTCGGTTTTTTATTGCCTAAGCCTGAGCCTATTAAGCCTAAGCCTGGTGCCGTATTCCCAAAATTACCTGCAGGTAAAGTTAGGCTAACTTTACCCACAGGTAAGGTGAAGGTAAAGTTAATTCTGTTGGTAAAGGTAAAGTTAAAATTGAAAACAAGGTGAACATCGACCGTTGAGGTTAAAAATTTGCACAACACATTAACTTTAGCTGCGAAACAAGATAAAGGACATTTCTGGCCAAAATATTAAATGTAACTTTAGCTATCACATTGGCTTTAGTCATTGTTTGAGAATACGACTTTACCTTCACCTTACCTGTGGGTAAAGTTAGCCTAACTTTACCTGCAGGTAATTTTGAGAATACGGCCCCTGAGCTATGACCCCTTGAAAATTGAATTTTCAGTGTTTTTGGAAGTAAACGTAGGCCAAAGTTCGAAACCAAAAATGGCTATAATCTTTGTTTTTGGATAGTTTTGAGTGTGTTATGATGTTTTAAGGCATCGTCTAGGCTTAGTTGGCAGGATTCTCTAGGCTGAGCTGGCAGGATTTTTTCAGAAAATTTAGATTTTTTATTGCCTAAGCCTGAGCCTAAGCCTAAGCCTGAACCTAAGCCTAAGCCTAAGCCTGATACTAAGCCTAACACAGGAAAACCAGCTATCAGAATTTCGTATAAATCACCATCTAAGACTTCGGAAAATATTTGGACAGATTTCGGACATATTTATATGGTATTCGGAGGGTTTTCGGACGGTTTAAGGTGGTAGTGTCGCCAAAGCAGTTTTGCTCATAGGCTGCAAAATGAGAACTTTTTGCTTTCCAATTGTACGTTCACTGAGAAACTAGTGAAATGCCATGTGGTGTCAAATAAGTACTGCCAGACACTGGACTACCACAGGAAAATTATTTCCAGAAAAAAACTAGATCGTAAAAAATTATCTGGTTTTTTTCTGGTTTTTTTCTAACTTTTTTCTAGTTAGAAAAAAACCAGAAAAAATTATCTAGTTTTTTTCTAACTTTTTTCTAACTTTTTTCTGGTTTTTTTCTAGTTTTTTTCTAACTTACGATCTAGTTTTTTTCTGGTTTTTTTCTGACTTTGTCAAAATACGATCTAGTTTTTTTCTGGTTTTTTTCTAACTTTTTTCAGATTTGCCCCAAATCGGTTTTTAATGCTTTTGGAGTACTTTTACGCCCTTTTTGTCATTTGTTTTAGTCTTTTGTGTCTGTAATTCCCTTTGTAATGCATTATTTCAGCTTATTTTTTCTGTATTTTCCGGTGTTTTTGGTGGGTTTAAATTGGTTTTTCCACCTTTTTTTCAGTTTTTTACTATGCTTTTCTGATTGTTTGCTGATGCGATGTGAGTATTTTTAGATTTTTCAAACTTTCGCAAAATACGATCTAGCTTTTTTCTAGCTTTTTTCTGGTTTTTTTCTGATTTTTTTCTAACTTTTTTCTAACTTTTTTCTGCTTTTACTAAATCGTTTTGTAACGTTCTTAAAGTCCGTTATATACCTTTTATGTCATGTTGTATATCATATATATCGTTATTGTACATTAATTTATGGTATTTTTGTGTTTCTTCCTTTTTTTCTGCTGAGTTTAAATCTTGGTTTTTTTATATGTTCATTAAAAGCGGCAACAGTTATTTTGG
>JASANF010013086.1:0-17990 GCA_030248245.1 Trissonchulus sp. WLG1_4 | reverse complement strand
TATGTACAGCCTAACATGCTTTATCAAGGAGCAATGACCTATCTTTCACCGAAAAAGTTTTATAGTCGCGCAAAATCGACTGCTTTCACAACACTGCCCCCTGAATTGGGAAGCCAAACACTAAACTTTAAGTATGTGAATACAAAACCAAAACACTAAGTTAAGCGTTAGTGTTTTCTAAACGCTTAGCGAAGTTTAAGTATGTAAATAGCACTTAGCGCTTATTTAAATGGAGTCGGAATAATTTTTACATTTTTTTAGGAATGAAAACAGGCACGTTGTTAACCCTGTTCCTTCTAAAAAATTCACCAGAATCGTCCTATTTCTTACCAAATTCAAACTGGGCCACAATTTAGGCTTGGGCCTAGGCTTAGGGTGTAGGCTTAATATGGGGTTTAGGTTTAGGCTTAGATTTTACTCTCCTCACAGCAAGGCTCCACACGTGTGAGTGTGCGTGTGTGTTTTCAAAATCACTCAAATATCGGCTCAAGTTTTCAGATTTAGGCTTAGGCTTAGTCTCGGAGTTAATAACAAGCTTATTTTGGGCTTAGGCTGAGGCTTAGGCTTAGTTTTGTAATTTTGAAAATTTTCTATGTTTATGTAATGAGCCTTGCTGTAACTAAAGCTACGTTAGGCTTAGGCTCAGGCTTAGGCAATAAAAAATCGAAATTTTCAGAAAAAATCCTGCCAGCTTAGCCTAGAGAATCCTACCAACTAAGCCTGGACGATGCCTTAAAACATCATAACGCACTCAAAACTATCCAAAAACAAAGATTATAGCCAATTTTGGCTTCGAACTTTGGCCTACGTTCACGTCCAAAAACACTGAAAATGCTATTTTCAAGTGGTCATAGCTCAGAAAATCCAAATTTGTGGATAGGGGTTCTATTACAAAAAATGCTTCCCCCAAGGTGCTCTACTCCAAAAAATAGGTCCACTATTTTTCCCCCCCCCAACTGCACTTGATCCCCACAAATTTGTATTTTCTGAGCTATGATTCCTTGAAAATTGCATTTTCAGTGTTTTGGGAAGTGAACCTACGCCAAAGTTTGAAGCCAAAAATGGCTATAAGCTGCAATTCACAACCTAACACTAACTTTTTCCCTAAAAAATAGTGAAACACTTACAATTGGCCTGGAACCACTAACATTTTCAGTGTTTCAGGCTGAAATTAAGTGTTTCACTAACTTTTAGGGAAACTTTAGTGTTACATAGTGTTAGGTTGTGAATTCCAGCCACAGTTTTTTGAGTGCATTATGATGTTTTAAGGCATCGTCTAGGCTTAGCTAGCAGGATTCTCTAGGCTAAGCTGGCAGGATTTTTCCAAAAAATTTCTATTTTTATATAGTATATACCTGAGCCTGATACTAAGCCTAACGTAGCTTTAGTTACAGCAAGGCTCATTACATAAACATATAAATTTCAAAATTACAAAACTAAGCCTAAGCCTCAGCCTAAGCCCAAAATAAGCTTGTTATTAACTCCGAGACTAAGCCTAAGCCTAAATCCAAACTTGAGCCGATATTTGAGTGATTTTGAAAACACACACGCACACTCACACGTGTGGAGCCTTGCTGTGAGGAGAGTAAAATCTAAGCCTAAACCTAAACCCCATATTAAGCCTACACCCTAAGCCTAGGCCCAAGCCTAAATTGTGGCCCAGTTTGAATTTGGTAAGAAATGGACGATTCTGGTGAATTTTTTAGAAGGAACAGGGTTAACAACGTGCCTGTTTTCATTCCAAAAAAAATGTAAAAATTATTCCGACTCCATTTAAATAAGCGCTAAGTGCTATTTACATACTTAAACTTCGCTAAGCGTTTAGAAAACACTAACGCTTAACTTAGTGTTTTGGTTTTGTATTCACATACTTAAAGTTTAGTGTTTGGCTTCGAATTAAGGGGGTAGTGTCGCGAAAGCAGTCGATTTTGCGCGACTATAAAACTTTTTCGGTGAAAGATAGGTCATTGTTCCTTATATATTCTAAAAATATGTTTCAAGGCAAATTTTTGCCAAGTTTCAGCAAAATTGATGCAGTATATATACAGTTAGCAGTGAAGTCGCAAAGTTGGAAAAATGACGTTTTGAAAACATTCACATTCACATTCGATAATTTCGTCACAATTAAAAAATTTTTGTTTAGATTCTTTATACAAAGTAAAAGCACAAATGCTCTAGTTTATGCACACAAAATTTAGTGCAAATTGCTTGAGTGGTTGCGGAGTAATACGTGTTTGAACTGAGAAACTGTGCGTAACCTGTAAAGTACTCACAGCAATGATGATAAATTGTAAAAAATTTAGACACTTATTTTGAAATCAAAAGAAAAACGAACCTTCATTTTTCATTTTTCTTATTTGTGGCAAAAAAATGTGCGTCAAAACTTAACATGTACTTCACAAGCTGGCCAATCTGATATCTGGCTTAATTTTTTGAACTTTTATGTCTCTATTGTGTGATGTCTGGCTCACAAATGGTGATTGGTTAAAAATATTGACAGATATTGGTAGTCTAGTGTCTGGCAGTAATTATTTGACACCATATAGCATTCCACTAGTTTCTCGGTGAACGTACAATTTCAAAGCAAAAAGTTCTCATTTTGCAGCCTGTGATCAAAACTGCTTTGGCGACACTACCACCTTAAGCGCTTAGGCTTAGGGACCTCGGGAGCTCCCTAAGCGCTAAGCGTTTAGTTAGGGGATGGTGTGGGGGAGGGGTAGGTAGAGTGGGGGATGTTTTTGGCCGTCATGGGAAGGAAGGGCATGCAATTTAGGATATATTAATGACATTGTCCGACCGATTTGAGCTATTTTGCTCTTTTAATCGTTCAACATAAAAAATGCACTTTGTTATTCAAATTCGTTTCTTTGCATTTTTAAGTAGAGCATATTAATCGAAGTAATTTTTCTTCAAGAACCCTTATTTGAAAATTTGTATTTTTTACGATATGCCCCCTTAAACATGTAGCACCGATTTTGCATTTTTCTAGAATCCAAGTGCTTGAAAACAACTTTTTACACACTTTTCGTTGGAGAAAAATATGCTAGTAATAGAAAAAATTGTAATTTAAAAAATTCTACAATTGTATGTAAAAATACCAGGGGCCGTATTCTCAAAATTACATGCAGGTAAAGTTAGGCTAACTTTACCCACAGGTAAGGTGAAAGTTAAGTTAATTCTGCGGGTAAAGGTAAAGTTAAAATTGAAAACAAAGTTAACGTCGTCGGTTGAGGTTAAAAATTTGCACAATACATTAACTATAGCTGCGAAACAAGATAAAGCACTTTTCAGGACCGAATCTTAAGGGTAACCTTAGCTATCACATTGGCTTTAAGCATTGTTTGAGAATACGACTTTACCTTCACTTTACCTCTGGGTAAAGTTAGCCTAACTTTACCTCCAGGTAATTTTGAGAATACGGCCCCAGATATAATTAAGGCCAAAATAACGAATTCTGGTTCCACAGCGCACTCTAAGCCAAAGCCAAAATTAAACACTTTCAATTTGCTAAACGCTAAGTAAAGTGTAACACTAAAGGCCGATTCACACGGTGCGTTTTTACTGCGATTTTGCCGCAGCGTTTTTGCCGCTGCGGCAAAACGCACTGTCTGAACTAACGCAGCAATTTCAGTGCGGAATGCATGCGTCTTCATTTTTCCGCAGCGTTTTAAACGCCAGATTGCAATTCGGCCTGCGATTTCAGTGCGTTTTGATGCTGCGGACGTGTTGGTTTCAACAATATTAGCTAAGCTGTTTCTCATGTTTTTAAAACAGTAAAGACGCAGCTAAATAGTTTCCGAGACGCAACGCTTGTTCAGACGCTGCGTTTCGTGTGCGACACCCTGGGTAGGATTCACAAAGCGCGTTTAAACGCAGTCTAAGTTAAACTGCGTTTAGACGCAGTCTAAAACGTTGGTCTAAGTTAAACATGATTCACAGAGATTGATATGATTAGTGTGTGTCATCTGATTTTTATGTTCTATTTCAATTAAAATCTTGTCTAACTTAAACGAACGTTTAGACCGAGTCTAAACGTGATTCACAAATCCCGTTTAAGTTAAACGGGCTCGTTTAACAGAATTCTTTGTTTGATTCTTTTTTCACTTCTATTGCAGAACATTTTGCTTTAATACGTACCGACAATGCTGTTAATTTAGGTAATAAAATTACTTTTTAATAAAAGTTAATTTAAAATTCAAGTTAATTACGTAGTTAAAAAGAAATTTAACAATTGGTAAATAAGATAATTAATTTACTATTTAACATACAATTATATTAATTAAAAATTGACATTAATTGAAACAATTACAACAACACTCTTAAAAATACCTAAAACTTAAGCTATCTTGTTGCAAGCTAAAATAACAAAAATGAAGCAACAGCATTAGGCTCGATTCATACTTCTACACGGACATTTGGACATACGGGCAAACGGACGAACGGACATCCGGACAAAATGAACGGCAGAACGGCCGTTTGATTCATACGTTCGTCCGTTCAGCCGTATGCCCGTTTGCCCTTCAGCCGTATGTCCGTTCATCCGTATAAAACGGCACAATTTCACTTTGTCCGTACGTCCGGCAAAGTTAAATTCAGTTCAACTCTGCCCGAAATTGTAGGGCATACGGACAAACGGACATACGGCTCAAAAGTATGAATCGCACTTTTGTCCGTACGCCCGTACATCCGTATGTCCGTATGTCCCAATGTCCGTTTGCCCTAAAAAGTATGAATTGAAAAAACGGACAAAACTTGCTTTGTCCGTGTGCCCTATGTCCGTTTGGCCGTATGCCCTATTGAAGTATGAATCGACCCTTAAGCGATAATAATGAGAACAGTTTATAGTTGGTATGATTATTCTTAAAGCCGAATACCTATTATTATTATTAATAATTATTACTTCAGTAATTTTTCTAATTTTTAATCATTTTTGTCAATTTAAGTTAATTAGGTAGTTGACTTTACTAACTTTAGAGCTTTATGAACTGTTAATAGCAACAAATGAATAAGTAAACAGTATGGTAAACAATAGGCTTTAAAAGTATGCCCTCATTCATTTAAGTTTAAGTTTAAGTTTAAGTTCGTCCCTCGATTTTAATTAAGTTTAAGTTTAAGTTTAAGTTCTCATTTTGAAAAACAATTAAGTTTAAGTTTAAGTTACGGCCTTGATTTTAATTTAAGTTTAAGTTTAAGTTTTCCAAATTTTAGTAATTTAAGTATTCAAATAAGTTTTTTTCAGTTTTTTGCCATTATGCATGTTTCAATGTTACTATGACACTGTACTTGTCTGTGGCTACATAGATGAACCTGCAACGACCAAGTCAAAGTGTACCTGCCATAGTGGAGAAAAAGTCCTTTCCTCATTTTCTAAAATTACGGTTCAATATATTGAATGACGAATATCGCTTTTTCCTGTTGCGCCACAGCGCAACAGGTACTGTATACTTGGTTTGTATAGAATTTGCAGAATCTGTGAATAAAGAGTGTGTTGACTTACCTGTTAATTTGGGGTAGGTCGAATTTCCAGTGTTAAACAAGCCCGATCTGCGGCAAAACCTTCAGTAAGTATTAACAAGAGTACATAATAGGAAGAGTATGACACTCTCCCTATTATGCCTGGCAGCGCGCGTCCAATGCGGAGCGCGAAATAGCCAGTTATGTACGGTTTTGATCCAATAAGTGGAAATTTTTACAGGCCAATCGCACCAAGTTATACTGATGGGGGGAAAGTGTAGGAGTTGAAATAAAAAAGTTGTAGCTAGTGACTTTATCTACTGTTGTATTCAGTCACTGTATACGAGTAAAGTCGTGCCATTGTTGCCTCTGCTCTCACAAAAAAAGAAGAAATTATCACCGTACTTTACCCCTAGGATTCTTGAGCGGGCAATTAGTTTTTAAAAGAATTTGTACATTATCGTAAAGTAAATTTTATGCACTGTTCACTTATGTCACCTTCTTTAGAAATATCGAAACTTTCTCACTGACATTTTTCCGAAAACCGTCATGTGGCAGAAAATTTTGATGGGTTTCTTACTACGAACGCATGCACTGAGAATTGGCACCCATTCGAGAACAGGGTCTCCTGATAGGAACCCATTACTCTTGGTAAGCACTGTTCGTATTAAGCAACCTTGGCTCACCCCTGCATTCTCGCCAGCTAGCGTGTTCGTATTTAGCCACTTTTTTGCCAGCGTAGCGAAATTTGCTGATGATGTTTGCTCAGTCACCAAGAGTACGGTGTTTTTATTTAGCATCTTTGCTTCCAATTAGGCGACCACCCGTTTTTTTGGAGTGCCTTTTAGCCGCTTAAATTTGGATGAGTTCGTAGTTGGGCGCTTTCCCCTATCTCGCGAAAAAGGCAACAACTGTGGGAAGGTAAAACACTCCTCCAGAAGTGAAAACATAGGCCTCATCTAGCTGTAATGGAGAGTCCCACGATTAGGTCTTAAACGTAAGAAGACCCCTCACAAATCAGGGTATGATGATCTCAAATAAACAGACAATAAACCAAAAACACGAGCCTGAATGAAAAGCCAGTCATTGACATTTAAGTATAATTTAAGTTTAGCGAAAAATCTCAGAAAAAGAAAAAGCTCAGAAACTGACATTTAAGTATAATTTAAGTTTAAGTTAGAATTTTCAAAAACATTTAAGTTTAAGTTTAAGTTGGCACCTTGAAATTTTGTTTAAGTTTAAGTTTAAGTTCACATGTCAATTTTGAATAAGTTTAAGTTTAAGTTTAAGTTTAGGGGCATACTTTTTTAATTTAAGTTTAAGTTTAAGTATACTTTTTTAAGCCTAGTAAACAATATTTTCTTATTATCAAACTAGATCATCCACATTAACTGTCATCTAAACGTATACTAGTAGCTAAAAAGTAAAATAGATATGATAATACACGATATTATTAGCCTATAAGTTGAACAAGAACTAATTAAAACTATAAAAGTCAAAAAATGTTAAAAAATACTTAAATAAAATAATGGAAAAATACTTAGACTAACCTTAGACTAGCCAAAAGGCTAGTCTAAAATCAACACTAGCGGGCGTTTAAGTTAAACGAACGTTTAACTTAGACTGAGCTAGTGAATCAGGAATAGAACGTGATCAAATTTAGAACACGAAAATTGAACAAAATTTACACGCCAATCATATGCAGACTTAGACTGGGTCTAAACGTTCGTTTAGCTAGACTGCGTTTAAACGCAGTCTAAGACTTAGACTGGGTCCAAGTTAAACGCGCTTTGTGAATCCCACCCCCTGCGTCTTGCGTTTTGCGTCAAAATCGCAGCGGCAAAATCGCACCGTGTGAATCGGCCTTAACTTTTAAGCGTTTATTTTGTGAATAACAGTTTGGTGCAAAATAAGCACTAACACTTAGCAAACGCTTAGCGTTAGTATGCAAATAGCACTTAGTATGTGAATACGGGCCAGTGTTTACACTTACATTTTTGCACTAAACTTAGGTACATACATACCTCGGGAGGTACCTTACGTTAGTGTTTTGTGAGGTGGGGCGTCATGAATTGCTACATTTGTTGTCCTGGGGGTAAATTGAGTGCGCTAAATCAAAATTTGACATCAGTTTTTGTCAAAAATGTTCCTCACTCGTTCTATACACCCCAACAGGTGTCAAAATTGCAAAAATCACGGGAAAATCAAAAATGCTACATTTTTTGAAAACTTTTGGAAATATCTATGGTTTTTCTGGGCTTTTGTTCAGTTTTTAGGATTTTGTAGGTTGTGTTGTGAGGGGGTTTTGCAAGTATTTATTTGGAGTTTGCTACTAGTTTTTTGCATATTTAGGGGTGTCCTGGACTTTTTCTTGATAATTCCAATATTTCTATTTCTAGCGATTTACTAGAATTGTGTTGAATGTTTAGGAAATTATTCTACTTTGTTTAGGGTTTTATAGAGTCTGTAGGAATTATCTGAATTTTTTGTAAATTTTTTAACGGTTTTTTTGTACGAGGAGTCATCAGAGTTTTTTTGGATTTCGATTTTCAGAGACTTTTTTGAATGTTAGTAGGTTATTTAGGGTTCATCCTAGATTTTTCAGTGTTTTTGTGGAATTTTTAGTGAAGTGACATTTTTTTATGATTTTTCGAAATATTCTTAAGTATTGTTTTAATTTTCTTGGGGTTTTCAAAGATTTTACATACGTAAATTTTCTGCAAAGATACTCAGGGCCTCCAGCTCTTTGTCTGCAGTCTTTCTGAAGTTTTTTGAGATGTCTAGAAATTATTGGAGAATTTTTATGGGATTTTTCTAGGGATACCTTAGATTTTTTCTTGCATTTTGTTAGTGTATCTAGGGTTTTTTCTGGATTTTCCCAATGATTATGTTGAATTATTGCAATTGTCGGGGGCGGGGGGAAAAGCAAGAGCTGGCACATCACAGAGCCATGGAGATAACAGGAGATATCGTATGAGACCGTTAGAAATACTTAAAAACCAAACACTAACTAAACACTAACTTTAGTGTTTCACTAACTTTTTAAGTGTTTAGGTTGTGAATACAAATTAGTGCTCCAAAAACACTAACACTAAACTTAGGCCCGTATTCACATACCAAGTATAACGCTTAAACTTAGTGTTTACACTTAGTGTTAGCGCTTATAAGCGCTAAGTGTTATTCACAAACTTGACCTTTTAACATGCTAAACATACTTAAGCGCTTAGCGTTTAGCAAACGCTTAGCGTTAGTTTGTGAATAACTCTTAGTATGTGAATACGGGCCACAGTGTTAGTGTTAGGGTTAGTGTTAGTGTTAGTATGTGAATACGGGCCTTAGGCTTAGTATGTGGGTTAGCAAAAGATTAGTCTTAGTTACTTACATGATGTAAGTTACATCAAATAAAAAGGCACTTGCTTCTGTGGAATCCATATCAATGTGGAATAAATAAAGCTGAACCTTTGAATCGAAATTGACTGTCAGCGCAAGCGCGATGCTGAGCATCAGTGTCCTTTTCAATTCGTATTTATGGTATTCGTATTTAATAAAAATTGCTTGGATGGCTATTTTTTTCTTGGAAAATGTAATTAATCTATTGTCTATGCAAAAAGAAAACAATAACAACTGATGTGTGAGCTCAGTTTAACGATGCTGATTTCGTTATTTGATTTGATTTCGATGTTATAGCTGGAAAATTTTCTTGATATAAATGAGTAGACTATGTTGCAAACTAAGCTAAATTAAATATATTATTATGTATTACTTTACGATGATCAAATTTTAGACTGATATTACGACTGTATTGGTGATAATTTTCGACAATTAGCCCATATATGTATAACGAAAAATAATAATTTTCGACAAATTTCGATATTTTTGGAAAAAGCTAAAAATGAACGTTTTTCGTTTCAAAAGTGCTAAAATGAACTCAGCGCACCCAAAAGATCCGGAGTCCCCCTATATCCCCCAAACCTAGGGGGAGTTAAAATTGAACGCTCTTTCGAATAGGCTAGGTTAGAAGTTGATAGGATGTAAGCTTTAGCTGGAAATCAAACTTTGTCCAAAAATTAAACTTTACATGAAATTTTTTGCGCAAAATTGGATTTAGGCAATAATACTGAATCAAATGAAAACCTGCTGCTACGATTGAAGTAATAACTTCTAAGCTACTAAATGCTGTAAAAATTTTGTAAATCGGTTCAGGCTTTGAAAAGTTACAGAACTTTTTCTGAAGCTACCAGGATCAGGCTAATACAGAGATGTAGTGTAGTGTAGTGTAGTGTAATGTAGAAGCGTTACAGCACAAGTAAGATTCTGTACAAATTTCGGGCAATAGCTGGGAATTTTTTCAAAATATGAAGCTATTTGCGGTTTTTTCGTGCGGTAAAGTCATTTCTGATGCTTCTTGGCAGGTTTTTTCTTCAAATTAGGCCTCAGGCTTAGGCTTAGTGCTTAAGGCCGATTCACACGCTGCGATTTTACTGCGATTTTGCCGCAGCGTTTTTGTCGCTGCGGCAAAACGCAGCTTGCCGCACGCAAAACGCAATGTCTGAACAGACGCAGCGTTTTTAGTGCGGAATGCCTGCGTCTTGATTTTGCCGCAGCGTTTTAAACGCCAGACTGCTATTCGACTTGCGATTTCATTCCGTTTTGATGCTGCGGACGTGTTGGCATAAACAAATTTCGCGGACCAATTTGTCATTTTTTTGAAACAGTAAAGACGCAGCAAACTGACCTGCGAGACGCACTAAGGCCGCAAAGCTTGTTCAGACGGTGCGTTTCGCTTGCGACACCCTGCGGCTTGCGTTTTGCGTCAAAATCGCAACGGAAAAAACGCACCGTGTGAATCGGCCTTTAGGCTTAGCGCTCAGACGCAGAGCTCAGGCTTAAGGGGGTAGTGTCGCGAAAGCAGTTTTGCTCATAGGCTGTGAAAATAGAACTTTTTGTTTTGAAGTAGTACATGCAATGAGAAGCTAGTCCAACGCTGTATGGTATCAAATAATTACTGCCAGACATCACACTATCAATATTGACAAATATCTTGGACCAATCGTCATTAGTAAGCCAGACATCACACAATAGGGACATAAAAGTTCAAAAAATCAAGCCAGATATCAGATTGGCCAGCTTGTGAAGTACACATCATGTGTGGACGCACAATTTTTTGCGACAAATAAGAAAAAAGAAAATTGAAGGTTCGTTTTTCTTCTGATTTGAAAATAAGCGTCTAGATTTTCCACAATTTATCCTTATTGCTGTTACTATTTTACAGTTTAAGTACACCTTCACAGTTCAAACTAGTATTACTCCACAGCCGCTATAGTAATCTGCACTAAATTTTGTGCGCATAAACTACAACATATGTGCTATTAGTTTGTCTAAAAAAACTAAACAGAAAAATTGATAAATGTGACTAAAAAATGGAATGTGGATAGGTTTTTTTTTCGTCATTTTTCCGACTTTGAGACATTATTGCAAACTATATGCTGCACCAATTTTGTTGAAACTTGGCAAAGTAATTTGGCTTTTAGTAGATTTTTAAAATATAGAAAGAACAATTTCTAACATTTTACTGAACAAGTTTTACAGTCGCGCAAAGTCGACTGCTTTCGCGACACTACCCCCTTAAGGCCGATTCACACGGTGCGTTTTTGCCGCTGCGATTTCGACGCAAAACGCAAGCCGCATGGTGTCGCAAGTGAAACGTACCGTCTGAACAAACTTTGCGGCCTCAGTGCGACTCGCATGCCAGTTTGCTGCATTTTTATTGTTTCAGAAACATGACAAATTGCTAAGCGAAAATTGTTTAGACCAACACATTCGTAGCATCAAAACGCAATGAAATCGCAGATCGAATTGCAGTCTGGCGTTTAAAACGCTGCGGCAAAATCAAGACGCAGGCATTCCGCACTAAAAACGCTGCGTCTGTTCAGACACTGCGTTTTGCGTGCGGCAAGCTGCGTTTTGCCGCAGCGGCAAAAACGCTGCGGCAAAATCGCAGTAAAATCGCAACGTGTGAATCGGCCTTTAGGCTCAGTGCTTAGGCTGAGGCTTAGTGCCTAGGCTTAGGCTTAGTATTTGGGTGAGCAAGGGATTAGTCTTTGTTGTGTGCATCAAATAAAAGCGCACTTGCTACTGTGGAATCATAAATAAAGCTGAACTTTTGCGCCTAAGTTGACTGTCAGTGCCAGCTTGATGCTGAGCATCAGTGACATTTTGAATTAGTATTTATGGTATTTGAATTTATTAAAAATTGGTACTTATGACTAAAGATGGCTATTTTTTCTGGGAAAATGTAATTATTTTATTGTCTACCCAAAAAGAAACAAAAACTTTCGATATATATATGAGCTCAGTTTGACGACGTGTATTTCGCCTATTTTATAGTTAGGAAAATTGAAGGCTGGAATTCACAACCTAACACTAACACTAACTTTTCCCTTAAAAGTTAGTAAAACACTTAAATTTGGGCTTGAAACACTAACATTTTAAGTGTTTCGAGCCCAAATTTAAGTGTTTCACTAGCTTTTAAGGAAAAAGTTAGTGTTAGTGTTAGGTTGTGAATTCCAGCCGAACTCTTTTGGCAAAATTGAGCAGAATATGGTGCAAACAAAGCTGAATTAAATATACTATTATGTGTTACTTTATGATGATCAAATTCAAGACTGAATTATACGACTGTATTAATGATAATTTTCGACAATTCATCCCAATATGTGGAAAAATGATGATTTTCGACAAAATTTGAATTTTTTCGAAAAGCCATAAATCAACGTTTTTTCGCTTCAAAAGTGCTAAAAATGAACTCAGCGCACTGAAAAACGTATAAAATGATGTTTTTCGGCAATGAAAAGTTCAAATGGAATTTTTCCCCCTATTCTTCAGTTGCACCCCGGCTGAGGCGTATGTAAAGTAGGTGGCTCAGCAAAGGCTTAGTCCTAGGCCCGTATTCACATACTAACACTAACACTTAAAGTTAGTGCAAACCCTAACTTTAAGTGCTTCGTAGCACTAAATTTAGTGTTACGAAGCACTTAAAGTTAGTGTTTACACTAACTTTAAGTGTTAGTGTTAGTATGTGAATACGGGCCCTAGTTGCTTGCATCAAATAAAAAGGCCCGTATTCACATACTAACACTAACACTTAAAGTTAGTGTAAACCCTAACTTTAAGTGTTTCGTAGCACGAAAATTAGTGCTACGAAGCACTTAAAGTTAGTGTTTACACTAACTTTAAGTGTTAGTGTTAGTATGTGAATACGGGCCTAGGACACTTTCTACTGTGAGATCATAAATAAAGCTGCGCTTTCAAACCGAACTTGACTGTCAGTGCCAGCTTGCTGCTGAGCATCAGTGACGCTTACAAATCGTATTTATGGTATTCGCTTTCATTAAAAATCGCTACTTATGCCTAATGATGCTTATTTTTTATGAAAATGTAATTTATATATTGTCTACGCGAAAAGAAACTAAAACTTTTGATATGCAAGCTTAATTTAACTATGTATATTTGAATATTTCGCCTCTCTTTTTCAGTTTTCAAAATTACGATTTTTAGTATAAATGAGCTAAATATGTTGCTAACAAAGCTGTATTAAATATATTATTACATATGTGTTAGTTTATGACGATCAAACTTCAGGTTGATATTACGACTGTATTGGTCATAATTTTCGACGATTAGCCGTATTATATAATATGTCGAAAAACGATGATTTTCGACAAAAATTGAATTTTTTTGAAAAGGTATAAATCAACGTTTTTTCGCTTATAAAGTGCAAAAAATGAACTCAGCGCATGCGAAAACCTATAAAAATGTGTTTTCACGGTGAAAAAATGTCAGTTTGAATTTCTCCCCCCCCCCGCCTCAGTTGCGCCTGTATCCCTACCTTTTTATGCAAATTTTTTTTGAGTTTGTCTATCCACGTGTGGGGGGCGGTTGAGTGCTACGCGCTCCGCCGAAGGGGAACACTTGTCCCCGAGCTTCCCTCGCTACGCCACTGCCAGCTAAGACTAAGGTGCTCTCGTGTTAAAAATAGGTATATACACTTTTTCCACTGCATTTACACAGGAAAACCAGGAAATCTGAATTTTCTGTAAAATTTTTTCGGTTACGGATTTTTCAGATGTTTTTTACCCTTTCCATTCAGAGACATTTTACAGACTTTCAAAGGAAATTCAGATAAATTTCAGAGAAGTTCAGGGGAAATTCAGCGAATTTCACCCAGAATTTAGAGACTCTGAATTTTATCTGAAAAAAATGTTACTGGCTTTTCAGATAAATTTCAGATACTTTTTACACGAGCTTCAGAGAAAATTCACATGTTTTTCACATCTGTAAATATCAGGTAAATTTTATCTGAAATTCTTGTAAAAAGTATATATATATCCGAAATTTATCTGAAAAGCCAGTAACATTTTTTTCAGATAAAATTCAGAGTCTCTGAATTCTCGGTGAAATTCTCTGAATTTCCCCTGAACTTCTCTGAAATTTATCTGAAATTAATCTGAAGTCTGTAAAATGTCTCTGAATGGAAAAGGTAAAAAACATCTGAAAAATCCGTAACCGAAAAAATTTTACAGAAAATTCAGATTCCTGGTTTTCCTGTGTTAACGAGTCTAGATAATATCATGTAAATATATAAATTATGATCAAGCTGTCTGGCATATTTTTAGTTGGGGCGGGGGGCGGGGCGGCCCCCCCCCATTTGGTCCGGAGACCCCCATTTTGGTCGCCCCCCATTTCAAATAGGGTGCCCCCCATAGCCCGAAATTTTTTTCCGAAAGGACGTTTTAGCGACTTTTTAGCAGTAGCGATGTCGCCTTGGTATGGTTTTCGGGTCCTTTTTTGTTAAACTTGGTATGAGTGTAGTAGGGATCGACCGGATATCCGGATCCGGATCTGGCCGGATCCACTGGATCCGGATCCGGCGCCGGATCCGGATCCAAACCTGCCGGATCCGGATCCAGTATCAAATCAGCACTTCTTGACGACAACTAATTGGTCCAAGGGTCCCCCCTTTGGTTTTTTACTGAATTTTTTTGTTATTTCCAATTTTAAAAAATTATTAACTAATTCTAGACTGTTTTTTAGTTTTTATCCTGATTTCTCTGAAAATCGTGTTAGATCGTAGATGCCCTTACAGTATATCAATCAGTCAGGGGCGGTTCCATGGGGGGGGTGCAGGGGGTATGCACCCCCCCTTTTGGTCGGAAGGGGGGTGCAACAGCTAGATCTCAGACTGGATCCGGATCCGGATCTGGCCGGATCCAGTGGATCCGGATCCGGATCCGGATCCGGCAAAAATTTTGGATCCGGTCGATCCCTAGTCAGTGTAGCTATTGTAACGTATAAAAACGTAACTTTTAAAGCATAAGAACCATTTTTTCACCTAAAAACCTAAAAATAGTGTTTTATTGTGAATTTGGTGCGCCCCCCCATTTTGGTCGCCGCCCCCCCCCCCATCCATGGGGGGGCTGCCCCCCCCCCCCCATCGCGCCCCCTCCCATAAAATTTGGCCTAAAAATATGCCAGAGCTGTTATTAGTGGTCACTGGTCACTTTTATGTGCTATTTGTGTTTCAGTGTGCAAATCCGCCAAGTGTAATTTGGAGCCGCAGCCAACGGCTATGATCCCTGGTGGCAATAGAAGCTCCTGTTTTGTTTTGCATGGAACTGGAGGCCTTCCGGCGTTTTTGCGAGCATTTCAAACATCCGCAGCGCAAAGTTTTTCAAGCACCACAAGTGTGAACAAGTTTCTGTCTTTTTTCATAAATACGTTTAATATATTATATGATGTATAATGTGTATATATATATATATATATATATATATATATATATATATATATATATATATATATATATATATATATATATATATATATATATATATATATATATAAATGTAATTTACAATTAGACTGCCACAATGCCACATGGCAGTTCTCTCGGCCTTAAGAATGTTGAGTGCGGTTTGTATAGTTTCCGAATTCATCCGGAACCTTGAAGGTGGTTTCAAAAAAATTAACAATAGATGAATTATCATGTGTATTATATATATGACTTTTATTTTCCCATGTCTTTATAATATTTGGTATACTCGATGGGGTAAAAAATACAAAATATGAGTTTTTTTGCTTTCCTGGATTAAGTTTCTCGGGCAAACTTTTTTCCAACAATATCTCGCGGAGTTGCTCTACAAAACCACATGTTATTGAACTTTTTTCTCTGCATTACTAATTTTATGTAAATCGAAAAATAAACGTACTTTTTACTCCCATTTTGGGGGAAAAAATACGTCGCGGGGAAAAAAATACGGGTCAATTCTGACCCATCCAAGGAACGCAGACCAAAATGCTTCAACCGTTATGAAACTCAACTGAAACTTACTCAATTTTTTAATTAAACTCGCACATAAAAGAAAAGGCCACTTAAATTGAAGCCTCAATATCACCACAACTACTTTTTACACTACACTCTTTTCGAAATTTTTTTTCAAAATTTTTCTGTCTACGTATTATATTTTACGGTAAACTAAATCATTTGACGTAAACATTGTACCGCGGAACGCCAAAATTTGTGGGGACGCCCTTTCTTTATTGTTTTTGAATACTTGAATGAAGTCGTAAATTAGTTAAGTTCCCCTTCATTGTTGTCAATATTCAAATAGTGTTGTATCACAAATTGTTTCCAGATTTTGTATTTTAAAGAGTGAATAACCCATATATATACATATATATATATATATATATATATATATATATATATATATATATATATATATATATATATATATATATATATATATATATATATATATATATATATATTATATTATCATCAGTTTCGCAACTTAGGCATATGTGCGTCTGTATGTGTATTTATGTAGCTGAGCTCATCATTTGAACACCCTTGTGTAGCTGGAACCGCTTTGTTAGCAGTCGGTGGTCGTAGTACACTTGGAGGCCGTAGCACCTTCCTGTGCTTACTTTTTTTAAGCAAATGAAGATGTTTTAGTTTTTAAACACAACATGAAGGCAACAAGCAGGATTTTCATGCAAACTTTTAGAGTAAGTTTATGCTTTTGACACATACGAGCTTTACAAAGTTTAATCCTGCCGCCAACAAATTCCTGAACACATACAATAATTCCCGGACAATTTTTAACAAACTTCAATGTGAAAGCTACATAAGTAAAAAATCATGCCTGTAATGCCTGTAATTTTGAACTTCCGGCTATATTAGCTACATATATGTATGAATACAATATCTCAATTTAAGGTTTCTTGCTAAATTTTTTGATTTACCTCATTTGTGCCACATTGTTCCCCGTTTTTGGCCAATTGCAAAATTGAAAAAAATATCACAGAATCTCGGCTCTAAGTGAAAAGTAAACTTCTTTAAGATAAGCCTGGTTGTGCATATGTAGTAATCAACTTTAATTGAATCAACCAAACACTATGTAAAAGACTAACAAAATGCTTGATAAAGGTTTGGTGTATTGTATCTAACAATCTACCTGAGGGAAAAGCTTTAAATAACTGATTCTAAACAATTGCTGCGCATAAACAGAAACATAGCATGGACGATGATGTCACTACCAAGTAGGGCCGAAAACTATTACTTTGCTAAAATTAAAAATTTTAAGCGTCTGATTCTTTAATTGCTAAAGCAACTACTGTAACAAATATCCTAAAATTAAACAAGCTTTACTTAGAACTCCATTTTAGGGGTTACTTACCAAAAATAAAAAGGTAGAACTTTTTCTTCCTTTAATACCTTAATTTCGGATAAAAACTATTTAAACTAAAATTAAAGATCGAGCCAGAACAGTAACTATAGTTTTAAATATAAGCTTAAATACTACCTATTTTACTTCGTCTCGCCATGCCAAGACAGCAAAGGGGTTTTTACTGGAAGAAATATGGTATCTTCATCGGAATTACCCAAGGAGTATTCGAACCAAACATCTCTGGATCTGCAGACCAGTGCTTCTTCTGTTAAACTACTGGGCCAATGCGGCGCTCTCGTAAATCCTTTTACTACTTAAATAAGCCTATTTTACTTCACACTCACTTTTATACAATCCACTAGAGGATGAGGGACTAGGTTATGCTCTAAACTTGCAATTATTATTTTATTTTATTTATATATAATTAATTGATTAGAACGTCTCGCCATGTCAAGACAGCAAAAGAAATTCAGTATTCGTTCAAGACAGCAAGGGGGTTCTTTTGAGGACAGCAAGGGAACTCTTTCCAGACAGCAAG
This sequence comes from Trissonchulus sp. WLG1_4, assembly GCA_030248245.1. Lineage (NCBI taxonomy): Eukaryota > Metazoa > Nematoda > Enoplea > Enoplida > Ironidae > Trissonchulus > Trissonchulus sp. WLG1_4. The sequence continues at coordinate 266 of JASANF010013086.1, read as the reverse complement.
GGGGTTATATCAGGCCAGCAAGGGAAACTTTTAGAGACGGCCAAGGGTCTTTTTAGGAGACGGCAATTCTCAAGACAGCAAGGGGGTTCTTTCAGGACACTAGGACAGCAAGGGAATTCTTTCAAGACAGCAAGGGGGTTCTTTCAAGACAGCAAGGGGATTCTTTCAAGACTGCAAGGGGGTTATTTCAGGCCAGCAAGGGGATTTTTTAAGACAGCAAGGGGGTTCTTTCAGGAGAGCAAGGGAATTCTTTCAAGACAGCAAGA
>JASANF010013085.1:0-96382 GCA_030248245.1 Trissonchulus sp. WLG1_4 | reverse complement strand
GATATTATATTATATATCCTTTAATTCTTAACAATCCACTCCAATATTGAAGTCGTTACGAATCGTTCACTTATAAACCGTTTCGACCGATGAAACGGATAAAGTAAATCATTACGTCACTAATGTAAATTGTAAAGTTTATTGTTCAGTGCAATGTTTCGCCTTTTACTCTGCCCGGCAAATTTAAAAATGAGCACGAATTGAGCATCGGCCGTTTTGAAAAAGAAACCCTGCTCTGCCGGAAAAATGTTGTTGCCGTTTTGAAGTATATAAATACAAATCGTTAGTTCTTAAATTCGCTGGTATTTATTGTGACTGATTAAGTGTAATACTGCAAAGAAACAAACCTCAGGTGACCTAAAAAGCCAATCTTTTTGGCAAAAGTTTGCATTTTTGCTAGTGAAAGTGGTTTGCTTGGAATATGCTGTAATTGAGTAATAGCTAATTGCAAACCTTTGGTTAGGGAATTGTATTCAACTGGCTAAAGCTGCATTATTCATAACCAAATGTTCAGACGCACTTTAGACGTCTGTTGTCCTCATAAATACCCGCATTAATGCGTGGATGCCTGTATAATCTATTTTTTACGTTTGAGTAAGGTGGAGCCCGGTTCCTAATAATAGAGGGTCAGAGACCAATTTCCAGTCAGGTACTGTGAACTAATTATAGAATTTATTAGTGTAATTTTTCTATAGGAACTGCACTTGAACCGAACGTCTTTCTTCTTGCAGAAAAATCCACGTAGTTTGAAGGACAAAACGATAGGGGCAAGCATAAAACGAGTATATATGAACCGTGTTTTATAATGCTACGGTTCATTGTTTTCGTTTTAGGCGAACAAAGGCACCCGGCTGGTAGACATGCCTCAGCAACAGCAAACGCAGTCCTGCAATTGTTGATGCTGTGCCGAGCCTGTCGTGTTGCTATTGTACTCCGGCACCCGTTTGTTGTGCACTTTATTATGCGCTGATGCAGAACTATATACGTATATATTAGTATTCTATCGCCAAGAGTATAGTATATTTTCACAGTCTGTTGTGATAGTGTTGGTACTCTTGTCGGTCGATATATTGTGAATGTATCCGACATCCGTATTAATTTATTTATATTATAATATATTTATTGCTTAGTACTACTATTTCAATATATTTTACTTATTCATGATTCAACAAGCAGCTTCAGCCTTCATTATACATTCCATTTTATATTTGTTTTATTTTGACATTAACCTGCTGCTGCTACTGTAAACGCCGTAATACCATTTGCCGCGATATTTGTCCAAGAATTACTAATTTCATTCAGTGCTAATTTTTCGATTTGCTTTTCAACTTTTTCCTGTTTTTATAGGTTCGCTCAAATATCTCGCTTATAGGGTTGTCTTGGTCCACGTTTAAATTTTCGCAGACCGTTTGATATTTCAATTGATTCATTTGACCAAACAAGTCGTTTCTTTGTTCAGAAAAAGCTGAATTGGTTCGGAGAGTAAGGTGGTTTGAATAAAACCGTTTTAATCCGTTTGAAAATATGATCTACAACTATAAATGCTTTCATGTGTGTAAAATTTTATTTCTATCAACATTGTGGTTATATAAATTCTGGTTTTTGGATATTTTTTATTTATTTAAAGAGCGTAATTAACTCAACAAAACCTTAGAAAACTAACGGATATACGTGCATTCAATACCGTTTGACGTAAAAATGTGAGAAGTGACGAATTATTGCCCGGGTGAAAATACAAGGCGATCAGCACTCAGCCAAGTTTATTATAATTTAGTTCTTGGTTTATTGACCATAATAGGCTTTTGGGTCTTTGGAGATTGTTGTTCCCCTAATAGTTCCCCTGACTCCTACTCCCCCTTTTATACTGCTAATAATGTTTAGCTGCTAATATTGTGACGTAATTACTACCGACCCACATTTTTTCCTCATCTTCGCATAAATGGCATCAAGAGTGCATAATAGTGTCCCACCTTTATATACTTTCAGAAACGTGAAACACTATTATATGCTGTTGGTGGCATGTATGCTTGTGGTGCTAGAGGGTCCCTTTAGTCATGGAAGGGTTAATCAATTTAAATGATGGTTTTAAAATCCGAGGTAAATGGTTATTGGTTAATTATTATTTATTAATCATAACTGGCTTTAATCTGTTAATTCCGGTGCCAATATTGCGTGATGTTCCCTCTTTGTTTTAATTCATTCCAAACTTGCTGAACACTGTTGTGTTTTGCCTGAAAATGTGTCTCGTTTACCTACATACTTGTCCTAAGTTTTAAAGTTTTAGAAAGTTTTGAAAATAGATTATTAGTGTCATTTGGACCACATGTTTTGACCATATTTCAATGTGGTTTGTAATTTACCACAAATATTTGTTTTTTTAATTTTGTCTACTTTACGTAACTAGAAAATATAAACATCTTTTGTAGTTGCTGCCGTGCACCAATAAAGCATGAGCTCAGTTTGGAAGGCACAGTCCCAGGTGTAAACTAGATTTTGAAAATCTTGATTTGGTTTGTTTAATTTACTCATGCTGAAAAGCGTAGGTATCTCTTTTTGTTTACTGCTTACGCCCTGTTTACATAATATGATTAGCTAAACAGATACTAAGACCTAGTACAGAATATTGATCGGGGGTAACTCTATTGACCCAGTTTTTTCCTAGTCAGATGCGATACATATGACTTGATATAATCAATTTTTCTTTAGTCTGTTGTAGGCAAAGTACCTTCGAATTATTCAGGATCTTTTGTGCAGCGCAGCTTTATCATACTTAGGGTAGTATTTTGCGCCACTCTAAAAACGAAATTGTTTTGACGACTAAACTAAATTTTCTAACGACAAGCAAAGAGACACTTTCATTGAAATTGTGAAATCATCATTGTTATTATAGGCTTAGTTTCGCTTGCCTTTAGAGTCGTATAATGTGAATGGCAACTTCAATGGATATTCCTCCCTGACAGAGAAGCTCTAGCAGCAGAGTTTGAGTTAGTTGGCCATGCATTAAATTTAAACTTCGAAAATAGACTTAGACTTGGACTTTTACGTGTCTGTTTTCAAAGTTTGTGAAGTTCTAGGGAAAAAGTTTAGTGAAAACATTTTGTGCTTATTTACGTACTAAAGAGTTGAGTCTGTGCACATTTTGTAGACATATATACGTAAAGGGGAGTTTGACGAACTTTCAGCGTGCTTTTTTCGCTTGAAATTTTTTTCGCTCACAGTAGCACATTTCGAAATAAGTTATTTTTACTGATATTTTAAAAAAATGACTATTAATTTTAATGTAATCCCGTTTGGTTGTTCGACTTTATGGCCCAAGTCCTAAATCCGGCTCTTTAGTAAAAAATCCGACACCCTTTTTTACAGTACCGGACATGGCATAATGGCTCTGCGGGAATGAACAAGCCCAAAGAGCTGCTTCATTCCCGCAGAGCCATCATACCATAAACGGCGCTGTTCGAAACCAATGGCGCCGGAATCTTGGAAAAGTGCCGGATATAAGACTTGGGCTTTAGTATATATATTTTTGAAGTATCTCAGTTTCGTGTCTAAAAATTTATTTCTAACCTGCTGATGTATTGAGCTGAGTTTGACTTTTATTCGAGTTTGTATTTGACTAGGAACTGTTATAGGACTGCTATGAAAGTGTATGCTACTGTTGATTATTGTCAGGGTTTTGTCAACAACATTCCAGTTTCAACTTGTTAACTTTTAGACAGCTTTCCGTATATGGTTGTTCGCTTGTAATATTCCCTACTTCCTTGTATTTTATATGTACTTTAATAACGTGTGGTAATTTGGCTGGTTCTCACTTTTACGTTGTTTTTCTGTGGAAACAGAGGATGCCGCAGCTTCCGAATTTTTGAATAAAACCAATTGATCCAAGTGCAGAGGTCATTTTAGCATAAACTTAGCCTGCCGGATCGTTATGCCGGCCTAATTTTGTCAGTCGGTCGAATCTGGTTGGCCGGCCGGCCAGCCGATTTAGACCGGCCGGCCGGCCGGCTTTTCCCGGCTGGCCGGCCGGAGCCGGCCGGCGACCGTCAGACCGGCCGGCCGAAAATTCCGACCGGGCACAAACACTAATAGCACAGGTATATATAATAATTAGTTATATATACAAGCCCAGTTATACACACAAGGGATTAATTGTAAATAGTAGTTGTCAGTGTTTGTAAGTGCTGATGTTTTTGTGGTTCATTCCAGTGTTGTTTAGACTAATTTCCGAGTGCCGTAATGTTGTGTAATAGCAGTGATATCGTCATTGTGTGTAAGACAGTTATAGCGTTAGACAGTTACATAATATTTGGGCGGTTAATGATATGCGTTAATAGATACATTTTCCAATTAATTGAAACAACTTAATTTTTATTAAGCCAATTTAGTGTGTTTGCTTGCATCCGTGGGGTCTTATTCTTTGTGCAATGTCAGCATAGCTTTACCTACTTTAGCTCATACAAATTACGTATGTCTAGTCTGCTATTGTTATTGTGTCATAAATTTCAGTTTGCGTGTGAATTGTGCTTGAATTTGTGACCATGTAACATTTGTCAATTTTTATTTATTTGTTTGGCTTTGTGTAACTTATATAATTTATTTTGCTTTTTGACTATATACAAATATTATGTGTGATTTGGAGACTGGTTCTTCTCATTTTTGCAGTGTGTTTCTCAAAATTTTATTGCTGACATGGTAAGGATCTATGTCATTTTTTTAAAACATCGCGTTTCAGAAGTGTTCATAATTTATAATTCTCAAGTCGGTAAGCTGTATCAAGTTATTGATCATGGTTTTCTTTTGCAATAAGTGCTAGTACTGGTTATTATACTCTGAACTGATTATAATTTCAAATGCATTATATGTATTTGAAGCCTAATTTACAATATTTATATACTATCATTCAAGTAGTAAAGCCAAATTTTGTATTTAAAGCTAAATCTTAAAATAACCTTTTTGTCTAATGTTTTTTGCCGATTTGAATGATATAATCAGTTCAAAAACTTCTTATTTTTACTTTGTATCCAATTTGAAATAATTCACTTTTGTAACATTGCAATTTTTGTATTGTCGTCTTCAGTTGGTTCTATGAAATTATTTGAAAAACGTTTAAGCTGATTATTTGTGTTTGTTGGATACAAAGTAATCTATTTCTTCACAGCTTCCAGACTGTATTATATATTCGCATCTTTGTGTTCAAGCTTGATTCAGCGGTGACTCATCTGACATTCCTAGTCGTTATGTAGCTGTCCTCGGGAACTCAGAAAATGCTATACCTATTACCCCCCAGTTGCTTCAAAACGTCCGACTACTAATCCAAAGGCTGCCAATTCGATTCCTTGCCTAATTAGGACTGTACATCATCCCGTAAAGCCTGGTTCATAATTGTTTATAATGCGATTGGGGCAAGCTAGGGACAAATTTCGGTCAGCTGCTCTGAAGAATTCACAGAAACGGTACGGCTGTTTTTGTGCATACCATCTGGAAATGACCCCAAATTATACTTAGTGCAAAAAATTGGCTTATTTTGTCATGTAGTTTTCTTGCAATTGCTTAAGGAAAACTCGATAGGGACGGGCAAGTATAAAACTGGCTTACTTTTTTGCTACTGTTAACTCAGCCGCAGTTTCAATTGGACCACTAAATAACGGATTTTCGTATTGAGTGTTATGCTTAACGCCTTTTCGTAAAGAGACTGATAGTCACGGTTTAAAATCCAAGCCTTTTATGAAAACAAAATCAATCTGTAGCCTTAGGTAAAAAATATTTTAAACTTCAACCAGCGTTTATAGTTCATGGAACGCTTAGTTGGAAGTGAGGACGCGATACTGCACATCCCTATTACCAGTGAAGCAAGCTTTAAAGATTTGTGCTTATTTCTGTGTGGCAGCTGGGATTTCGTAGATCACTACCCAAATGGGTCTGTATAGTTTGGCTTAAAGTCTGTATAGTGCAAAGAAATGAAAAATAGGAAAAATTTTGTAAATTGTTTTTTCGGAATCGTTTGTCTTACATGGCATGACTTACAGGATCAGAATGACAGAAACTCTAGCTGCAATAATATTTAATTGTTCTTACATCATTATGCATTCATTCTATTTATTGTTTGCCTACTGTTGTTTTCTCCGTTTATGTCTATAGTTATTATTTATTCCGTACTATTATACTATAAATTAATTCTGTGATTGCTAATCTGTGTGGTGTGTGTATTATGTTCTGTATCCTGTCTCTTATACACCATGTATCGCTGTTTAAGTAAAGTTTTGAGGCTTCGTTTTACATTGGTTAACTAAAATACATACACTTTACAGTATGTAGTTTTGGTGTTTTGAATTTGGACAGCTAATATACGTGCTTTTGTCTGTATAGTTAGAACGTTAAAGGAGTCAGGGGGTCCTAACCAACATTGAGCCCAGCGTTATTGCTGAATAAGTGTTACTAGGGACCTGAAAGTCCGGTGCATATTTATCCGTAACCCTTTCGTGTCGAGCCTTTCCTGCTTTACAGAATGTTCTGAAAAAATGCTTTGAAAATTGTCGGATTACAGGGGTGGACGCGGGTCGTCGTGTGTACCCGCGGGTTGGGTTTGAGTCGAAAAATATCAGCCGTGGGTCGACCCGCGGGTAGTCCGGCTGCGTGGGTCGACTATTTTTTTCCGCCCTCGAAACCTAAAAAATAACTGTCGGCCTCCAATTTTTACAGAAATTTGAGTACCGTGTAATAGTGCCATTCGTTTAAGGTACATATGTAGCAAAAGCAATGCAAACGATGTAGGTACAGATGTGCAGTGTGCACTAGAGTTCGCAATCGGGTTGGGCCTGTACGGGTCGGATTAAGATTTTCCGACCCGCGGGTAAAGCGGGTCAGTTCGGGTCAAAAATCTTGGGTGAAAATCCTAAATTTTTACGTTGAATTTTACCGGTTTGACCATTTTCTCAGGCTAATGGACTCGTGGCAGAATGACTACTGGACTGTAGATACACAGAACGTATCACCTATGTACATATGACGAAAAACTAATAACAAAAACTTTTAAAAATTTAAATTTAAAACAAGAAAATTTTGTGTAAATTGTGTTTAAGAGTTTTATAGCAGCTTAACGAGAATTCGGGTTGGTTCGGGTCGGGTCGGGTCGGGTTGGAATTTATTTCGGGTCGGGTCGGGTCGAGAAACGTCGACCCGTTGCGAACTCTAGTGTGCACTTTGCAAATTTAAATTATACATGGGCAACAGCTAAAAACAATTTTCAGGTATGATGTATATGGAGTGGTGGGTCAAAGTGGGTCGCGAGGTTTTACGGCGCGGGTTGGGTCGCGACTCGCGGGTTATCCACGAGTGTCGAGTCGAGCCGCGGGTTGGGTTGTGTCGCGGGTCGAAAATTCTGTCCGCGTCCACCCCTGGACTCGGATGTAGGTAAAACATGTAGGCGCAAAGTATGCAGTACCGTATCTTTTGATTCTGTTGATTAATTTTTCACCAAATTAATTACGTCTAATGAAAGCATGCCAGATTTGATGAATCGCGACTCAACAGCACTCAAACAATTTGAAGTAAAAATAGTCTCATGATAGAATCTGAATTGGAATTAAAACAGCGAACGAACTGTTCCAATCTTAAACAGTATATACCTTCGATGACGGCTTTCCTGTCACATCAGACTAGGTACAATGTGCAACTACATAATGTACATTGTCTGGAAAATGACTATTGGAAATCATAAAACTTCGATAAAATCCATATATATATATATATATATATATATATATATATATATATATATATATATATATATATATATATATATATATATATATATATATATATATATATTATATATATATATATATATATATATATATATATATATATATATATATATATATATATGTTACTGCATTGATAATGTTATTTTAACCATTACGAACAGAAAAATTGCGAAATTGTTCTTTGCGAAAAAATTGGCAAATGAATACATACTTCCCAATCCCAAGCTTACCTACCACTCTACCATCATGTCACTTTCATCCAGCTACACAAAGGTATGCCATATTGCCATGCAATTGAGAATGATGGTTAAATATTTCAGAATTTCCTTGGAGTTCGTTATTCCATGCGTCGGTCCAGCGGGGGTCGATCGAATTTCAAGGTTCCTCTGAAATCCATCAAACCCGAAGACAAGTTGGAACAAACCCTTGAAGATAAATCTGCAAATACCCATAAATTTCTAGAAAAGGATTCTAAATTGGTGAAAGAATATATTGATAAACTTCATGAATATAATGACTTGAAAGATGCTGCTCAAATATTACTTGGTGAATTAGCACTGCGAAGTGGTTGTACTGTCAAGGAAATGTTTGTGAAGTATAATGTACCGATCGATGCTTGAATAAAATATTTCTGGGCCCAGCTTCATAAATAAGTAATAGCAAAAGTACATAATGGGAAGAGCATGGCACTCTTCCCATTGGCCAGCTTGGCAGCGCGGTAGGTGCGTTGCACAACAACGGCCAAAAAGGAACCCAAATGAGTACTAGGTGTGTTTTGATGATCAAAATCAAAAATCAAAATTGCGCATCAAAATTAATTTTGATTTTTGATGCAGCATCAAAATCAAATTAAATTTTTATTATGCATCAAAAATCAAAATCAAAAATGGCAGTTTTTAGCTCTGCATCAAAAATCAAAAACGTTTTTAGATTTGCATTTTTGGTTTTTGATTTTTGATTTTTGATTTTCGATGCAGCGTTCAAAATTATCACACCACAGAGCCCCGAAACAGGATTTCACACACGCACACGTGGTCATATTAATCAATAGTGGCATTGCTCTGCTCTATCGTTCTGCTGCGTCTGCATGACTTTGTCACATAGTAATGTGCATGTAAACCACGACAAATATCTAAATTAGTTACGTAACTACCGTACTCTTAACCCTTTAATGCCCAGAGTATCACTGGCTAGACAGCCTCATTCTGACACCTTCTAGTTTTTTGGACATTGCTCGAGCTACGTGCGCCGTAGAGAGATCGCGAAACCACCATTCGATAGAGAAATGAATGGTGAACAAAACATAATTAGTCGATTAGGGGTCTAGGACGCACCGTTTTGGCGTTATAAGCGCTCAAAGTTGAGAATTTTTAAAAATTTGCGCCATCGCTCAGGCATAATATGTACCTCACCCTAGAGTAAGAACACAGCAACTTTGCGCCTGCCATAGTTGAATGCTATAAATGAACTACATTATCTGCTGTATTTGATGCACATAAAGCAGACTGCCGGAGTTGCATTTAAATTTCGTAATGTGGCCTTAAAGAAAATACTACTTTTGCGATGAAAAAAAGTCAAATTTGCACATTGCTTAAATGAGCATAGGCTTCGCTGCGTGGCAGTAGAACTAAAAATTGCCGGCCAAATGCGAAGACCTACAATTCCCCATAAAAACAGCTAAAAGATCTTGTGACTAAAATAGACTAGTCAAGTTGCATAGCCCCAGATATGATAGTTCATCGTGGCGTATCTCCCATGATCCTTTGGGCGTGAAAGGGTTATAAAAAAACTTGATTCTAAATTTTTTAGTCTGCGAGCTCAAAAACGAGCAATTTGAAGCTAGTATTACTAAAAAAGTACAACTAGACTGAAATCGGTTCAAGATTTGCAATTTAGCGTTCTCGGATTAAAAAAAAACTTAATTCTAAATTTTTTAGTCTGCGAGCTCAAAAACGAGCAATTTGAAGCTAGTATTACTAAAAAAGTACAACTAGACTGAAATCGGTTCAAGATTTGCAATTCAGCGTTCTCTGATTAACCCTTTAATGCCCAGAGTATCACTGGCTAGACAGCCTCATTCTGACACCTTCTAGTTTTTTGGACATTGCTCGAGCTACGTGCGCCGTAGAGAGATCGCGAAACCACCATTCGATAGAGAAATGAATGGTGAACAAAACATAATTAGTCGATTAGGGGTCTAGGACGCACCGTTTTGGCGTTATAAGCGCTCAAAGTTGAGAATTTTTAAAAATTTGCGCCATCGCTCAGGCATAATATGTACCTCACCCTAGAGTAAGAACACAGCAACTTTGCGCCTGCCATAGTTGAATGCTATAAATGAACTACATTATCTGCTGTATTTGATGCACATAAAGCAGACTGCCGGAGTTGCATTTAAATTTCGTAATGTGGCCTTAAAGAAAATACTACTTTTGCGATGAAAAAAAGTCAAATTTGCACATTGCTTAAATGAGCATAGGCTTCGCTGCGTGGCAGTAGAACTAAAAATTGCCGGCCAAATGCGAAGACCTACAATTCCCCATAAAAACAGCTAAAAGATCTTGTGACTAAAATAGACTAGTCAAGTTGCATAGCCCCAGATATGATAGTTCATCGTGGCGTATCTCCCATGATCCTTTGGGCGTGAAAGGGTTATAAAAAAACTTGATTCTAAATTTTTTAGTCTGCGAGCTCAAAAACGAGCAATTTGAAGCTAGTATTACTAAAAAAGTACAACTAGACTGAAATCGGTTCAAGATTTGCAATTTAGCGTTCTCGGATTAAAAAAAAACTTAATTCTAAATTTTTTAGTCTGCGAGCTCAAAAACGAGCAATTTGAAGCTAGTATTACTAAAAAAGTACAACTAGACTGAAATCGGTTCAAGATTTGCAATTCAGCGTTCTCTGATTAACCCTTTAATGCCCAGAGTATCACTGGCTAGACAGCCTCATTCTGACACCTTCTAGTTTTTTGGACATTGCTCGAGCTACGTGCGCCGTAGAGAGATCGCGAAACCACCATTCGATAGAGAAATGAATGGTGAACAAAACATAATTAGTCGATTAGGGGTCTAGGACGCACCGTTTTGGCGTTATAAGCGCTCAAAGTTGAGAATTTTTAAAAATTTGCGCCATCGCTCAGGCATAATATGTACCTCACCCTAGAGTAAGAACACAGCAACTTTGCGCCTGCCATAGTTGAATGCTATAAATGAACTACATTATCTGCTGTATTTGATGCACATAAAGCAGACTGCCGGAGTTGCATTTAAATTTCGTAATGTGGCCTTAAAGAAAATACTACTTTTGCGATGAAAAAAAGTCAAATTTGCACATTGCTTAAATGAGCATAGGCTTCGCTGCGTGGCAGTAGAACTAAAAATTGCCGGCCAAATGCGAAGACCTACAATTCCCCATAAAAACAGCTAAAAGATCTTGTGACTAAAATAGACTAGTCAAGTTGCATAGCCCCAGATATGATAGTTCATCGTGGCGTATCTCCCATGATCCTTTGGGCGTGAAAGGGTTATAAAAAAACTTGATTCTAAATTTTTTAGTCTGCGAGCTCAAAAACGAGCAATTTGAAGCTAGTATTACTAAAAAAGTACAACTAGACTGAAATCGGTTCAAGATTTGCAATTTAGCGTTCTCGGATTAAAAAAAAAACTTAATTCTAAATTTTTTAGTCTGCGAGCTCAAAAACGAGCAATTTGAAGCTAGTATTACTAAAAAAGTACAACTAGACTGAAATCGGTTCAAGATTTGCAATTCAGCGTTCTCTGATTAACCCTTTAATGCCCAGAGTATCACTGGCTAGACAGCCTCATTCTGACACCTTCTAGTTTTTTGGACATTGCTCGAGCTACGTGCGCCGTAGAGAGATCGCGAAACCACCATTCGATAGAGAAATGAATGGTGAACAAAACATAATCAGTCGATTAGGGGTCTAGGACGCACCGTTTTGGCGTTATAAGCGCTCAAAGTTGAGAATTTTTAAAAATTTGCGCCATCGCTCAGGCATAATATGTACCTCACCCTAGAGTAAGAACACAGCAACTTTGCGCCTGCCATAGTTGAATGCTATAAATGAACTACATTATCTGCTGTATCTGATGCACATAAAGCAGACTGCCGGAGTTGCATTTAAATTTCGTAATGTAGCCTTAAAGAAAATACTACTTTTGCGATGAAAAAAAGTCAAATTTGCACATTGCTTAAGGGGGTAATGTCGTTTTCGTGGTTTTTGACATTTCAGTGTAATTTTTGCGCCCACAGAACTCAAGCTAAAAACGGACTACGGCTTCGAAACTTTAACCACATTATCTTTAGGAAAATATCCCCACCCGTTTTTTTCCTTTTCTAAAAATAGTTTGTAGAGTCGGTGTTATGGGCTTTTGAAAATTTTAGAGAAAAGTCAAATTACGTGATTTTTGCACGAAAATGTCATTTTCTCAACGTAGAAACGATTTATCAACTATATCAGAAAAACGGGTGGGGATATTATATTAGTGCATAACTGCAAAAAGTTTAGTAGTTGTTGGCTGATCTTGAGTTTCATAACTGTGGCGCAAAAATTAGTCAAAAAAACCGCTGATGGGGTGTATTCAAATGATAGCAGCAGTAAAATTGAAAAAGATAATCTGCTTTTAAATATAGTTTTTTTGAAGCTAGAAGGTGTAAAAAAATGTAAAAAAGACCGCTCTAGTTTTTGTTGAGGTTAAGTGCAGTTATGGTAGTTTAAAAAAACACCTAAAAACGCAATTACCCCCTTAAATGAGCATAGGCAGTTCGCTGCGTGGCAGTAGAACTAAAAATTGCCGGCCAAATGCGAAGACCTACAATTCCCCATAAAAACAGCTAAAAGATCTTGTGACTAAAATAGACTAGTCAAGTTGCATAGCCCCAGATATGATAGTTCATTGTGGCGTATCTCCCATGATCCTTTGGGCGTGAAAGGGTTAATTAAAGCCTACGGTAGCTCCTAATTACGTATGGCTACCTTAACTTAGGTAATACCAGATTGCTTGCGTACCTGGACTTTGTCATGTTATTATGCAATTATGTTATTCTATTATGTTATTCTATTTTGTTTTATGCACTTATCTTTCGAATGTTTAGACTAAGGCCAGGTTATGTGCTTTATAAAAGGCCGTGCTTGGCTTTTAGTTCGTTCTTCAAACTTGTTCTGCAATAAACTGAATTGCTGTACATTTGCGTTCGCGTCCCTTTACTGCCTAAGACTGCCTAAGGACCCCAAGTATCACATTTGGTGCCCCGTTTTAACGAACTTGCTTGTGCTGTTTAAACAGCCTTCAATCGTGTTTGCTAGCCGACCTGCTACGTCTCTCTGCCGCTACCCCTAAAGTGCCTTGAACCCTACCACGGGTGCGATCCGTACGGATGCCGCTTGAAACAACGGTAACGGATCGGGACGACCGACAGGTGAGTCGGGTTGTCGCTAAAAATGAGCAGGAAATTTTGACTCTGCGGAAGGAGTTAAAAAACCAGCAGCAACAGTATGAAGCTGCGCTGAACCAGGTTACCGGCCAACTAAGTGCCCTCTCAAACGCTCCACAAACCGCCAAGTTTCAGACGTTAAATCCTATTTGTCTTTCTACATTCAGTGGAAGACTCGAGGAAAACTTCAACCAATGGCTGGAGACGTTTGAGTTGGCATCCTTGGCAGGTAACTGGAACCAAGCAGAAAAACGCACCATGCTTGCTGGATACCTTCGTGATACTGCGTACGAAACATATAGAGATATAGTTAGGCAGTTTGAGCAAAATCCCAATTTGCTCACGTACGAAATTTTAGTAGACAAACTGCGCGAAAAGCTTTGCCCCAAAGAAAAACTGCGACTCGCCCTAGTTAACCTGCGTAGTAGAAAACAGAGAGAAGGGGAACTTATTGCTGACTACGCGCATGAAATACGCAGACTCACGCGCCAGGCTTATCCGGCAGAAGAGTTTACCCTAGAAATGAGGGAACACATATAAAAAGGAATTTTTTATTAGCGGATTGCTGCGTATCTACAAGCGTGCAGTCCTTACTAGGGATCCTAGTACGTTTCAAGATGCCTTCAGTATAGCGCAGAAGGAAGAAGCGCATAGAAAATACCTGGAATTAGATGACGAAGGTTCACCCGTGTTACCTTCAAGCCTCCAGAAGCAACTAGCTGAACTAAACGCGCAGATTACGGCCCTAAAGCCTAAAGTTGAAGTGATTGACTCAGAGGTCAACACTGTTGTCCCCCGCAGCCCTTCAGCTGCAGCAGAAACTACAGTTGAACGCCTCGAAAGAATTGAACGGCGTTTAGATGGTTTCTTTAAGAAAAGGGAAAATCGCGTCGCAAACAAAAATACGGCCAAAAATAAAAATACTCGTTTTAAGTTCACAAATGACGGCCGCCCTATTTGTGACAAATGCTAAAAGATTGGCCATATAAAGAGCCAATGTCGCAGTAGATTCCAGTCGGACAAGCCTACCCCTGGAAATCGTCACTTTTCTCGGCGCCCTGATCGTTCTGTAAACGTGACAGACGAACAGACCGTGGAAAAAACTGACGATACCGTTTGTCAAGGTGATCGACTCAAAATTTTAGAGGAAAAATTTGAGGAGCTTATGAGTGATCTGTATGAAACAAACGTCATAAACGTCATAGACGATTGTTATCAAGATGAATCAGAAACTGAAGTATTATCTTACAGCGCAAGCCAAACTGAGACTACTATGACCGACCACGGTCAAGAGCAACAGGAAAAACTATGCAAACCAAACAGTTAAAAGAAACGCTCTTGTGAAAGCAGCAAAAATTATGTTTCTGATAGCGTTTTCACTTTGTCTAGTGGGAAGCTACTGTGCATCGGCAAAAACATTCCAACTGTGCGGTTCGTCTAGAGCAGGCCACTCTCTATCTGTACCTGACAGTGTACGCTGTGTCCCCCCAGAGCATGAACATGTATGTAACGTTACTGTGAACGTATATACACCACAAACTCAGCCTGTAAAAGTACCAGCATATAGCTGTTGGTCGAAAATTCAAAATATATGTAGCCACGTCGGTTTCTTCGGCTCAATTACAGTAACCAAAAGACAAAGCTATGTTCAGCCAACAAACACAGATGTGTGTATGATAGCAGTACAGCGAAAAACTTGGAAAAACATGAGCCTGGTAGAAATTCAAGAGGGTTTTTCTTGTCGCTACCACAGTAGCGACAGGACCTTACATTTGATTTGCTCTAGCGAATTACACGTCTTACGTGTATTTGCTTTGGCAAATAAGTGTGTGGGTCTGTGTGCAATCTTAGTATTGTGTGTGATCGTGTTTTGTGTGTGAGCTGGCCCAGGCGGCCAGCCAGCTAGCTTCTTTTGTTGTTGCTAGCTTTTTTAGGTTACTGTAGGTCTAAAGTGGCGATATGTTTTTCATATAGTTTTCTAAAAAACTAAGTATAAAACTTTTTCTGAGTGAAAATTTTCTGTCATAAAATAGGATGCAAAAATCAATTTTAAATCTTCAAGCCCCATTAAAACAAATAAAACGCGACTTGGCGGTAGCTTGAAAAGTATTTTTAAAAAATTGTAACCAGAAAGTCTAAATCACTGTTTGGTCAAACCGTTTCGTTGCTGCATATATATATTGGTGGAATGAGGCTGACCAAACCAACCACTTTAATAAGATGTTTACTTAGTTACACTGTTAACCGAAATTGCATAACTCATACAGGTTAAATCGCGGTTCATAGGCGTCAGAAGGCCGGGTGTTCTTCAGGACAGTCTTTGAAGTAGGTTAGGATATGTACCATTTTTGAGTGAGGTTGGAGTTCAATCTCGCCAAACTGGATGCGGTATGCATGAGATTGTAAATCTTGATCAGGCAAATAGAAACTCACTGATGTGGTTTACTCATTCGTTCTGGGTTGCTGTTGAGGGAGAGGGGTCACCCAAGTGCCCAGGTCAAAAATCAAAGTTCTCCAATTTTGTTTATTTTCACATAAAATGTTAAGCTTGGAGGTGCTTTTTATGTCAGTGCGTTTGTCCGTGTATTTGCAAACACAAAAGTGCGCAAAAAAGCCGATAATTGAAATTTTAACAGCCTCAAGTCAAAAATTGGCAATAGCTTTGGTTCCAGTTTTTTTACATTTGCGATGCACCTTTATGGCGGCTACAGCGTGTGCAAGTTTGAAGCAAATCTGAACCTTAAACTTCTCACTTATACAAGTAGCCCCTTCCTTAAGTCCTATGGTTGCGGGTGAGCCATAAAATCTAGTTTGCATGTTGCTTAGGACGCCCACATGTGAATGTGCTTCTTACTTGAGACATCGAATTGGGCACATAAACAAAGGCGCAGATCAAGTTTTCTTGCAGTGTCGCTGAAATATTCGAAGGGAGAAAACTGCCGTAAATAGTAATTGAGGCCTAAAATTTTCAATATTGGCGTGGACGTAAAATTTTTGGCACTTTCCGCCGGGGGTCCGGCACCCCCCCTTGCCAACTGCTCCCGTGCATCTCTGATTAACTATTCATGATTAACTGATTAACTACATATTTATGCGTTTTTTAATTGTCATTGTCAACATATGTACCTACTTTACTGCTGTCGGATAAACGAATAGGCTGGGTTTACCAATTAGTTCTCGAGTAATACCAAAAAACCTTTCCGGAATATTAAAAATATGTATAGCGACAGGTTTAACTTCCTTAGAAGCAATTTCTTCCAAGTAATTTAATTCTATCGATTACGATTTACACTTAAAATTACTGCTACTGGTGGAAATTGCTGACCGACTGGTCGTGGCCATGGATCAGAACTCCATAAATTTTGCATAAAATTGCTGCTTGTTGGTTTTCAAATTTCACTCCAAAAATGCCCTACAGTTGGTGTTGTAAAGAGCATTGTTTACACACAACAAATTTTGCGTTAGAAAAAGGAGAGGTTGCCACATTGAATGGTAATACTATTATAACCGATTTAGGAGCCTCATCTGGCTGCAACGTGAACGAAGGCAGTTGTAGAGCTCCCTTAGCCACTTTTGTGTGGAATGCAGCACTTATCCAGAAGCATGTGTGTCCTTATGTACTGAAAGGCGCATATAAAGCATCTATTACGCGTAAACACGCAGTTATAGACAGTATGCAAGGGGCATTTACTTTTTCTAGCGGCCCAGTCATATCATGCATACCAAAACATGCTATAATAACGCACCAAGGGGTTATCCTTGAGATATTAAGCAACGATACGGCAAACTTTTTAAACATTAGACACTTAGATTTTTCTTACAATGCTTCTCAAAATGATGTTGTGGAGAACGATACTGTTAACATCAAGCTTGAATATTTATACACAAAAGTTCTCGAGATGGAGCGTAAAAGTTTTGCTACAGTATGGACGAATATATGCGTACTATCTAACACCAAACTCAAAATTATACATCAGTCATGGAGGATAGACGCAACACTTGGAGCCAGAGTATTACTTAATAGAACAGACATAACAGCTTCTTATGCCGGTGAGGCATTGGTTGTTTGGCAATGTAAACTGGTACAGCCTGAAACAATTTTTTGGAATTATCGAGTTGCTAATACTTGCTACCAATTCTTGCCAGTTTTGTTTAAAGGCACGCTTCTGTTTGCTCCTCCAGCCAGCCGAGACTTGATCACAGATTCGCCTACTGTTTCATGTAGTCACCATCTGTACGGTATTTATAGAGAATCCGGACAGTGGAGAACAACAGTAGGACGTGAACATGTGACTAAATTCCCTGCCGAGTTGGCCTGGAGTGGCGAATGGAAGCTTTTTACATTTAACACCCCAGCTGTTTATCATAGCCAGCTAGCAGGAGTTGTCACCACGTTAACAATGTTACGGACTTATGAAAGTCGTATGAAAATTCTAGAAAATAAGTTGCATGCTACAGCCAATTATAGTGCGCAACTGTACTCAGACCCAGACTCTGTGTTGAATGCCATAAATGCTATAGGTTCTAGTTTAGGAACAGTAATGGACAGTAGCGGTAAGGCCTTAGGACATGTGCTAGAAGGACTAGGTGAAGGCCTAGGAAGCACTGTACAAGGTGTAGGAACAGGAGCTGGAAACTTGTTAGATAAAGTTTTAAAAGGACCAATCCAGATGTTGGTAAACTTAGCGGTCTTTCTGGGTGTAGCTGCTTGTGTGTTTTTACTAATTTACGCCGTTTTAAAACGCAAAGTTTTCAGTCGATCTCGAAATCTCAGACTATGAGTCTGGCGGTGGTGGTCAAAATACTTCAAAAAAATTTGCACAATTTTTTGAACAATTCACAATTCCCCCACCCGAAGCAACCCAAAATATTACTACAGACTCAGGCTCGTACGTAGTAACACTAAACCAAACTTTTACATTGCTGAAAAACAAAAGTTGCACGCCCTCATCCTTACCAATTGAAATTAATGGAAATTCAATAACAGCTTTATTGGATACTGGCTCGTATATTACAATTTTGCCAAAAAGAATAGCTGAGAAAATTGGCATTATTGGCAAACCATTTTTAAAAGCATACAGTGCGACAGGTCACAGCCTGTTGCTAATCGGTGTGCTAATGGCTACTTTTAAAATTGGACTAAATTATATTGAGCATTTAGCCCACATAGTCGACCGTACTCCTCACGACTGCATTTTAGGCAGAGATATTCTACGAAAACTTGGACCATTCACAGTGGATTTTAGCAAACCCAAAATAAGGATATCCGGCGAAAATATTCCTTGAACAACAAAAAGCGGTGATATGCGAGGTCATTTCGTGGTAGATGCAAAGCTGTGCGCTTCAACAAAAATTCCACCGCGCTGCGAAATTTTACTGCAAGCAAAACTCAATTACGATCCGGGTGACAGTACACTTCTGTTTTTGCCGCAAGAATCAAAATTAGCAACTCACAATTTATGTGGTTGTAAATCAATATCAAAGGCTCATGCTGGAATTATTCCGATTCGAATCATGAACCCACACAAACAAGAAACACAAGTGTACGCCGGTATGTCAGTAGGAAGTGTAGTGAGCACAGTAGGAACAGCGCAGACAATAAATGCAATCGAAAGCAAACCGTCACAGCTTAATGATGTACTAAAATCTATAAATCTAAATTCGAGTGATTTGTCCGAAGGGCAAAAGAACCGCTTAATTGCGTTACTAAATGCAAACGCGGATGTGTTTGCCAAAAATGATAAGGACCTCGGTAGAACAGATGTTATAAGGCATAGTATTGATACTGGTACGAGCGCACCTATCAAAAAGCAAGCATACAGAGTACCTATGTCCCAGAAAAAATTTATAAAACAATACATTGAGGAAATGGAAGCATTAGGAATTGTCAGCAAAAGCAAGTCACCATGGGCAAGTCCCATTGTCCTTGTTAAAAAGCCAGACAACTCCTACATGTTTTGCGTCGATTACCGAGCTCTTAATGCAGTTACAAAAAAAGACACATATCCATTACCTAGAATCGATGAAATACTTGATTCATTATCAAAATGTGAGCATTTCTCAACTCTGGATATGTACAGTGGTTACCACCAAGTGGAAATGGATCCGAAGGATAAAGAAAAAAACTGCTTTCATTTCTTTCATGGGATTGCATGAATACAATCGCATGAGCTTCGGATTAGCAAACGCACCATCAACTTTTCTGATTGAGTACTGCCTGAGCGGTCTCAATAACGACATTTGTTTTGCATATTTAGACGATGTTGTTATTTGTTCGCCAAACTTCGACAAACATCTTGAGGACATTGACGCAGTATTAGCTAGATTTCGGCAGCATAACCTAAAACTCAAGATGCAAAAGTGTCATTTCGCTAAACGTGAACTAAAATTTTTAGGCCATATTGTCTTAAAAAATGGTGTATTACCAGACCCGCAGAAAATTAGCGCTGTCAAAAACTACCCAAAGCCAACGAATGTAGCAGAATTACGTAGATTCCTTGGGTTTACGTCTTATTATAGGCGATTTGTCAAAAATTTTGCGACTATAGCCTCACCTTTGTCATCTCTATTGAAAAAGGACAAAAAATTTGTTTGGAATGATCAATGCGATATAGCTTTTACTATTTTACGTGATGCATTAGTAAATGCTCCAATTTTAGCATTTCCGGACTTCGAACTACCGTTTACAGTAACCACGGACGCAAGCGGTACTGGAATCGGTGCAGTTCTTAGTCAGATTCAAAAAGGTTCGGAACGAGTCATTGCATATGCTAGTCGAAGTTTGAACAAACATGAACGCCTCTATCCTGCAGTAGAACAGGAAGCGCTGGCACTAGTATATGCTATAGACTATTTCCGTTGCTATATTTATGGCACAAAATTTACAGTCGTAACAGACTGTGCCCCCTGAAATGGCTGCTTTCTGTCAAAAACCCAGCCCCTCGCATAGCACGTTGGGCACTAGCGCTCCAATGCTATGACATGGAAATTAAACACAAACCTGGCAAATCAAACGCTAACGCGGATGCGCTGAGTCGCATAGTTGCTACTGTCACAGCAATACCAGCTAATAGCGATATAGCCGACCGACAAGACACTGACCCAGAACTACACGGACTGAAACTTGCCCTCACAAAATGTAATGATTAAGAACAAGCGGAAATTTTCAATCGCTTCATTTTGCAAAATAACGTGCTCTATTACAAAACTACTACTGGCATAGGTAGAGAAAAACTACTTATGGTAGTGCCAAAAAGCCTACAAAAAGAAATTTTAGAGGCATACCATGACTGTGTTTTTTCGGGCCATCTAGGCTTCGAAAAAACATATCAAAGAATTAAGCAAAAGTACTGGTGGAAAAGTATGCGCAGCGATACTTTGAAGTGGTGCAAAACGTGTGTTCCATGCAGCCAACGCAAGGACACACCGAGAGCTCCTAAAGCGCCTCTGTGTCCAGTTCCAATAGTTGGACCGTGGCAGCGCATACATGTCGACCTAGCTGGTCCATTGCCGCTAACTTACAGTGGTAATAAGTGGCTGCTAGAATTTCAAAACAGTTTCACAAAATACGTCGAAATGTTTGCACTCCCTGACGCGAAAGCAGAACACATAGCCCAGTACTTTTGCGACGAAATTTGCTGCCGCTATGGTGCACCTAGTGTACTTGTATCTGATAAAGGTCAAAACTTTTAATCTGAAGTTGTAAAAGAAACCTGTAAACTGTTTGATACTCGCAAAGTAAACACTACAGCCTACAATCCTCAGTGTAACGGTCAAATAGAGCGACAACATGGTACAACTATGACTATGTTGAGCATGTACGTCTCTAGCTCACAAAGAGACTGGGACGACTTCTTGCCTAAACTTCGTTTTGCATTTAATAGTAGCCAACATGCAGCAACTAAAGAGACCCCACACTTTCTCATGTTCGGTCGAGACCCGCAGCTACCAATCGATACAGTACTATCGGCAACTCCATCAAAATATGTAGACACAACAACCTACTACCACTCACTTGTTTCAAAATTACATCAGATGTGGCAGATTGTTAAAAACAATATTGAGTTAGCGCAGGATAAGTACAAACGCAACTTTGACATTAAGGCCCGAACACCTAACTTTGAAGTTGGTGATCGTATTTATCTTTATACGCCAGCAGTAAAAAAGGGTCACACGCCAAAGTTGACTAAGCAGTGGCATGGACCTATGCGTGTATGTGAAGTAAAAATGCCAAACTTGCTGGTCAGACCTGTTGACCAACCGAAGAAACATCCGCAATGGGTTCATGTCAACAGAGCTAAATTGTGCTTTAACAGTGACTTCAGCGAATCTGATAAGGAATCAGACGGTGAAACTTCAAATGCAACTACATCTACAAGTAAAGAAGAAAGCAAAATTGAAAAAACACCGGAAAAAGCAACTAACACTGAACAGCTACAGCCCAAAAAAGGCGCACATTATTCGTTGCGCCCAAGGCGTTGATTAATTAGCGTTTAAACCTACAAACCATGTACAGCTTCTGCTTTAGATTAGTTGTTATCATTAATTATTATTCTGTTTGTATATAGTTTCCTTATATCCTAGCTGTTAGCTCTACTGATGTGTTTCAGGAAGAGGATTCGGACAGGTCTTCTGCATTTAGCAGTGCCTCTTCGTCACCAAATTTAATAGATCGTGATCATAAACACCAACCAGTCATGGCGTTGTCTAAGCCAGCAACGTCATCAAAGCCAACTCTCAGCCCTGACATGCCAATGTGGCTGCGTCCACGAGACGCGTCACCAACAAAAATTGTCGTTATTACATGAGAATCGCCCCTAGCGATGTACTATAAGGGAAATATGATTGAGATCGGAGAGGGCGAAGACAAAATCATATTCAGCAGTATAATTCAAGCTCTTAGTTACATTCGCTATGCCCAGTGAAGCTGCACAGCTGCTCGGACAAGTGTATTTTGACAATCCTTCTGCCATCAGATCGCTTATCGCTCGATTCAACGTTCCCCAGTGTGCGGGATGGCTCTTTGGTAGCAGTGGCGTTGTTATTCAGCTACTGCGCAACGTAGCTGCTAATAACGAGGTCTTCCTTACCACGTTGATCGAGCGGTAGCGACGAAAACATATTGTTCGCAGCAGCCGGGTGCGACTTTCACTGGCACCCGGGCACGACTGGAAACCAAACGGAAAAAAATAAAGACACGTTTTGTTTTTCGTTTCGTTTCGTTTCGTTTCGTTTTGTTACATCGGACAAAACGAGTACGGGAAACGATTAACCCAAATACGCGACGAATTGCTTCACGGCAATGTGTTGTCCAAGGAAATTGATCTCGGTCAGTGGGCAACGACGGTCATGATGCCCCATTATGACCGTGCGGTTCTCTTAGTAACCGACGATCGTCTGCAGTCCCTTTTCTCGTTAGAGATGGGGGTCATTCTGTCGAGGCCAAATGCCAACTGTTCTGACATTCGTGACCTCTTGCGTAGCATGCCAATTAATGAATTCTACGCTATTATCATTAATGTCAACGTGGGTCAACTCCAACGCCATCGTTCCCTGTGGCAACGAGATTTTGCAGACGCCCACATGCGTCTCCAGCAAGCTGGCGTACCAGTATACTGGTCGTCAATGACCCCTCGGAGCGTCAACGGCAACGTCGAGTTGTCTAACGACGAGTTAGACGAGTTTCTAGCACTTAGCTGCGAAACAGCCCACTTTAAATACATGCCAATTACACCATCAGTGTTCCTGAAAAGGCCCCAACCGTCGCCGGCAACCGGAGCATTGCAACCTGTTCTGGACGAGCGGTGCATATGCGCGAACGGAGCAACCCTCACACCTGCAGGAGTCCGGAAACTCCTCTGGGAGTGGGAATTGTTCGAGCCTAAACTACGACACGTTCCTCGTAAAACGACGGTGAAGAAAAGCAAACGCGATAAAATACAGCTCTACCCCTTATCGTGTGACAAACTGGACCCCGGGCATAAACATGGCCCACACGGTCAACGAGGTACGAAACGAAAGTCCTCAGACCGCCAAGAGGGTGAAACAAGCAAGACCAAAAATGTCGACAACCAGGCACTAAACACCAGCACGGTCGAAATTGAAGTTCGACCAAGCACACCTTGCTTGGACGAGCCTGGCCAAACCCAAATCCCCGATCACTCTGATATCCAGCACCCTGTGCTCGAAGACGAGCCAGTTGCAGATTCGGAGAGTGCCCTTGTCGACATGGTGCCTAAGCCTGCAGATATCCCAGTACAGACCGAAGTTTCGACGGTCGTACCGCAGGAAGCTGTTGCGCCGGCAGAATTACGGCCAGCAACCGAACAGGTGTGGTCTCAGGAGAGCCCAACTGTTTTCGCACCCGGTGAGCCTGCCTTGGAACAGCCTGTCTTAGAACAGCCTGTCTCTCCGCAACCGGTTCAACAGCCGCTGCACGCACAGGCTGCTCCATTCCAACAACCTGTCTCGCCGCAACCGATTCAACAGCCGCTGCACGCACAGGATGCTCCATTTCAACCAGCTACGCTTCAATCACCCCCTATCGTTACGGAAGCAGATTCATCGTGGTCAGTCAATCGACCTCCAGGAATCCCACGACCATTTCTATTCACGCACGCTCCTACCCCGGTGGCATATTTCAATCCGCGTATGACTGTGCCTTTACCTCCCGTAGTGCGACGTCTCAACCCCCTAATCGCTTACCCGTCTCCTCCGACCCCTTCGCTAATCGCTCTTCGCTTTTTTGTGACCCCCGAAGGCGTTCTACACCCGTTAGAGCCTCTTCCAAGACCTATTGGACCGCCTGTTCAACGCCTAGACACCTAGCCGCCCACTAAACTTATTTTCTAGACTCTGCCGCCTTACACTTGAAACTCAACTACGCCAATATAACACTATCAAAGAAACCGCATCTTGAAAGCTATAAAAAGCGGACTTTTGTTTACGAAATGTAAGACGAGACAGGAACGCAAGCAATGAGAGTAGCTGAATGTGAGCGACTGACAAAAGTCAGCAGGGGGCCACTTTACAACACTCA
Source organism: Trissonchulus sp. WLG1_4 (assembly GCA_030248245.1). NCBI lineage: Eukaryota > Metazoa > Nematoda > Enoplea > Enoplida > Ironidae > Trissonchulus > Trissonchulus sp. WLG1_4. Next base: position 72,127 of record JASANF010013085.1, on the reverse strand, counting down.
GCTGAGTATTTAGCTATAGGTCTCAGCTTGAGACGTGGACGTCTCAATTTTAACAGGGGAGGTGTCACATAGTAATGTGCATGTAAACCACGACAAAATATCTAAATTAGTTACGTAACTACCGTACTCTTAATTAAAGCCTACGGTAGCTCCTAATTACGTAACCTCTACCGTAATTCTACAAAAGGACCACCCTCAAAATAGGCGGACCTCCTGTTTAAAATTTGATTGGCTACCTTAACTTAGGTAATCCCAGATTGCTTGCGTACCTGGACTTTGTCATGTTATTATGCAATTATGTTATTCTATTATGTTATTCTATTTTGTTTTATGCACTTATCTTTCGAATGTTTAGACTAAGGCCAGGTTATGTGCTTTATAAAAGGCCGTGCTTGGCTTTTAGTTCGTTCTTCAAACTTGTTCTGCAATAAACTGAATTGCTGTACATTTGCGTTCGCGTCCCTTTACTGCCTAAGACTGCCTAAGGACCCAAAGTATCACAACTTGACCGTACATCGTATAGTTGTTTGCCATTAGGTCACTTACTAGTTTTCAGGTATGTAAGTCGCATATATAGTATATATAATTTTACAATTTATATAACATGATTTTTCCTGTTGGCCCACAGCCCAACAGGTCTTTTATTTTGATTCCGGAATCCTAACAAAATAAACAGCGATTTTACACGATGCTTACTTTTGCTAGCTCAGCCCTTGTTTTATGTTCTGCCGTATGTCCGTTCATTCCAACCAAATACAATCGTTGTAGTCGTGAAATTCCACGTTTGCCTCGAAGTAAAAGTATCAGTTTTGCCCGTAGGTATGGCCGCAGAGCCATAGGTGTATATATGAGAAAGAAATGGCCGTCAGCTCTTTTTGACCGGCCAGCTATCCCACCGGCTTTGACCGACCGGAGCCGGCCGCGACTGTCAGGCCGGGCGGCCAAAAATTCCGGCCGGTCACAAACAATACGGCCCGTATGTCCAAGTAGACCAAGTACTAAGTATGAATAAACTAGTAAAATAATGATGTTGGACAGTTTTTAACACTGTGTTTTTATTTCCAGTTGAAATGAATGCCCTTAGATCTGTTTGTGCTATGTGTTTGCGTTTTTGCATGACGGCAAATGTGTTATCCTTCAAAGCATAATTTCAAGATTTTTTAAGATTCATAACCCTTTCCCGCATACTGTTACATCAGATTCAAAATTGCACTATCTTACACTAGTAAAACCTGTCGGCTTTATATTTCAAAGAATCTGTTACTTCACGAGGATGCCTTAGGTATCCGAGTGAAGCGAGCCATTGGCCAAGTGGCTAGGCGTGACAGTCCTGCCACAAAGCTGTCCATATGACGCAGACTCCGTCTGTGGTGACGGATCAAAAAACAGCTAATGACTGGACTTACCTAGTTCATTTTTGAACTTTCATGCAGCAAAGGGTTAAGATTTATTTTCACCTCTAGCACTTTTAAGTCTAGGTCTTCCTAGAGGTTGATTTCTACCTCCAGCCAAGTGAACTACATAGTACTTAAAGTATATGGTACAGTAGCGAATTTAGTAGATGGGGGGTCCTGGGTGTGCTGCAGCCCCCCCTTTGCGGTCTGAGCAGTGAGCACCCCTTTAGAGAGTCACAGCCACCCCCCCGTTTGAGTTGGTGGCTTACGTTGTTCCCCCCCTGGTGATCACTGGCTCACGTTGCTCCGCACCCGCATCTCCCGGTCGCAGCTCCTGGTGCAGGCCCCCCTTTGCGAAATCCTGGATACGCCACTGATACGGTATAGCCTGCGTAAGTATATATGTACCTAATGTATCTATCTACCTAGCCAACCCTCAGGCTTTCAAAGCTTTACGGTGTGTGACTAGCGTAAAGGTTGTAAGCCTGAAACGCTTGTGTTTACTTGACAGTTTTTGCAGAAATCAAAAATCAAAATTCAGAAATCAAAAATCAAAATCAAAATCAAATTCAAAATTATAAATTTAAAAGTCTGCATCAAAAATCAAAATCAAAATTCCAAATTTTCGGCAACGCATCAAAAATCAAAATCAAAATTCCAAATTTTTGGCAACGCATCAAAAATTAAAATCAAAATTCAGCAAAATTGTAAAATCAAAACACACCTAATGAGTACCCCTTCCCAAACGAGTGGGTACCCAAATGGGTACCCCTATCAGCCAATCAGAGTGTAGCTGTCTTTCGCTCCCAATCAGCACAATCAAACTACCGTAATCCCACGTGTAGCAGCATATGTGACGTTGCGGAAAATGCTATTTTTAGAAATTTTTAGCATTTTTATTCCCCAAAGACTTATTATAAGACATAAATAATGTCTTGGTGAACTGATGCTACTTGACAAAATTATTTTACCTAATTAACAGAAACGCAGCTGAATTGATATATTTTGGAAACATGGCATAATAAAAGTAAAAAATTAGCATTTTGTATAGCGGTTATTTAAAAAAAACAAGAGTTTTCACTGAGGTTCATCAGTTTATCAAGACTTTGTTTACGTCTTATAATAAGTCATTGGGGCAGCAAAATGCTAAAAAAAATCTAAAATCAGCATTATCCGCAACGTTACATATGCTGCCGCGCGTGGGATTACGGTGGCGCACGGGAACACACACGGATTGATTGTAGGTGGAGCTAAAGGCTGCTGCGATCTGATTGGCTGATGGGGGTACCCATTTGGGTACCTACTCGTTTGAGTAGTCGTAACTGATTTGGGCACCCCTATCAGCCAATCCGATATGTACGCTGGGGTACCTATACATTCAGATACCTGGTACCCAATACCAATTTGGGTAGGGGTACTCACTCATTTGGGTACCTGAAGGACCCGTTTGGGTACCAGCACCAGGTAGTAGGTACCCAATTGGGTAGGGGTACTCATTTAGGTCTCTTTTTAGCCGTTATTGTGCAACGCATTCACGCGATGCCAAGCTGGTCGATCGGAAGAGTGCCTATTCTTCCCATTATGTACTCTTGGTAATAGTGATTTACATAGCTTCATTTTCATGTTATTACCAACCGCATAACAAAATATCCCCACCCTTGATGTAGCTAAGTGGAAACTAGGAAGTAGGGACCCCCCCTTCACTATACTTAGACTAAGCTCATGTTTGCATCCCCCCCACAACAAGACCAAAGCAGACCCCAGACCAAACATTCGCAATGACCATACCATATTAGTACTAGTAGTAGTGTGTAATAAAGTAATTTAGGAAAATCTTTTGGTGACAATAACATTCTTTAATTTGTCTAAACAGGGGGTTTATCCACCCGAGCTTTCGAGTGGTCGTGAGTTCTTTTTGGGTAAAAACGGTCAACTCTACAAAGACTTAACCTCAAGACTAATTGCGTAACAATGAAATTTCCTATTCGCCTCTCGGCCGCCTAACCAGTCTTAACCTTTCGAGGTCCGATAAGCTTTCCTGGCAATTCAAGTGGTATGGCAACCTTTCGAGGTCCGATAAGCTTTCCTGGCAATTCAAGTGGTATGGCCAAGGAGCACAACAGGATCCGTGTCTCCTCTGGGGCAGCAATAAAAAAGTTCAGAATTTCAAATGAATGGTTTATTGAAGGAATCGTCAATTGTTATAATAAAGTCAAACAACAATTTTGGAACCGTAAAATCGAACAAAGTAGGGCAGTAAATTTGGGGCAACGTAAAACAACGAATAATTTAAAAGTCGAATTAAAATATTAACCGGAATAATGGACCTGAATCAAATGGGTTAAAACCCAATTATAAGTGGCAACAAAAAGGGTTACCCCTCTAATCAATTTCTCAAACCTACTTTTTTCAAAAAAACAATTGAGCTATATATTTTTTACTGCATGATTGCAACAATATTAAAAAGATTAAATCTAATTTTTCATGGTATAATAAAGTCTGAATAGTGGTTGCCACCTATAATAGGGAACCCGTGAAAAGGGAACGGCCCAGCCGACAAAGTTTATCGAGAGTCAACAAGAGAGGGTGGTGCTAGAAAATGAGCATGGGTTTTCCTGGTCAACTGTTTTATGCAACTTTTCGTGACCATTAGTTATATTTCGCTTTCATTTGGGCCGCTTCGAGCCAACTGTTGGCGTTTACTCAGCGAATTTCGGGAAATTTGGTTAACCAATGTTCAACTTTTTATTTAATGATCATAAATTGTAAGGTTTTATGATAACGACTTCTGTTTTCGGCACACGAATTTCGAATAAAGTAATCAATTTGAGCTAATTTATTGATGTCTGCGATCATTGGGGTTATTCTAGGATTTTGCTAAATTTTGGGGGTCATTTATCAAAATAAATCTCAACACACACACGACACAGCAGATGGATTACTGGCTACATTAAAACAGCAAAACAAAAGTCACACAAAGGACGACACAGCAGATAGAATACTGGCTACATTAAAACAGCAAAACAAAAGTTACACAAAGGCTAGAGCCAATATAATCAGTTATTTTTTAAGATTTTGTTCTCAACTAAATTTCTATTATGTTATATTGTTATGTAATTGAAAATAGTTCTTTTTGAAAGAATTATTAATTATTAAACTTGTTATTTATTGAATATTTTTCCAATTCCTTACATTCCATACAACTAAAAATGTCGGCGTGTTCGACTATGTGGTTGAAAAATTCTTCTAATGAATTTTTTGTAAAAATCAATATTTCTTTGTTTGAAACACATGAAATTACACATGACAATTATAACATGACAATTAGTATGCTGGTTTGTATACTGTTTCCTAATATCGGTCATCTATAGAAATGCACAAAATAATTTATATCGTCACCACACAAAAAACAATAGAAAATTAACGAGCTAAGTAATAACAAAAAAAAGGAAATGGAAGATAGTTTGCATGGATTTATCATTTATCATTCATCATTTATCATTACGATTCAAAAGATATTGAAACTTAATCTTAACAGAAACTGGATTAACTTTAATGAATTAATTTTAATTTATCATTTATCATTTATCATTACGATTCAAAAGACTTTGAGACTTAATCTGAATAGAAACTGGATTAATTTTTATGAATTAATTTTAATTTATCATTTATCATTCACCATTTATCATTACGATTCAAAAGACTTTGAGACTTAATCTGAATAGAAACTGGATTAATTTTTATGAATTAATTTTAATTTATCATTTATCATTCATCATTTATCATTACGATTCAAAAGACTTTGAGACTTAATCTTAATAGAAACTGGAATAATTTTAAAGAATTAATTTTAATATAACTCCTTTTGACTCAAAAATTAAACACGTCGACTACGGGGAGAATTTTTAGAGCATTGGAAATTACAAGGAAACTTGGTCTAGTTTGGCAATCGCATTACTAAAACTACGTTCCAATGCGGATGAACGCAGCTCATCCACCTTTCGAATCCCCTTTTTAAGAGATTCCAAAATTTGGTGGTACTCTTCGCACCAGCCCGAAAATTGATGAAGCTGGACCGAGCTAGGGCGGGCAGTCTCCCACCGTCTAGTCACGTTAGAAGCGAGTAGAAAAGTGTTTTTTGAGCGGCAGTCTGGCACCAAGCCTGGGGAGATGGATTGCTTACAAGACAAGGGTGTGCCAATGCAAAGTTTTCTTCAGGTACCCAAACCTGAATCGGATTTCCCTCTCTATCTGAAGACCACTTAATATAGCAATCGCAGCATATGTGTGCTGACGCTGCCTGGACACCGGAGTTAAAAGTTAACTCCGACCCTGGTTTCGGAGTGGGAAAGGTAAATTTTCTATTCCCTTTTGATTGGATCTCGTACATTCCTTTAGCAAAATGAAGTGATAAACATTTGTGTTTACTATTATTCTACTAACCGAAACTATTAACATGAGCACTATTTAGTTTGTCAAGTATCTTTTTTTTAAGAAGGTGGTTCAATGGATAGCCCTTAAGCTTCATATATTTTTAAGTCCACAACTGGAAAGGAGAAGCCTGATCCTTCTAGTTTGTGCTGACAAATGTGGTTTCGGAGAAACACAGTGATAAATTTAAATTGAAAATGTATATTGCAGTATTTTCAACTCAAGCCAAAGTTTCCTACTAATATCCATAACTCGATATATCGCCTTACTTAAACTTGATAGTCATAAGTCATATCAGTCTAATCATGTTCTGGAATTGACTTTTGGTCGAGTGTTACCTGCCGTTTGCGCTCATATATCAATTTTTTGCAAACATGTTTGGCTTCTGTCACCTCAATACGTAATATTTGGCCATGCATATATACAAGCAAATATTACCGTTACTGGTGTCAAAAAAATGCTGTTTAGATAAAAATTAAAAAATTTTCAAGTTACGGATTAGCCTATATTATCAGTAAAAAAACAGAATACTATAAAACTAAAATAATTCATTACTGGTTCAAGACCGTTTTGAGCAGCAAGGCGCAACCGGTTTCGTTTAATAAAGTTGTTGTTTTATAATGCTCAATCGATAGTTTAGGTGGGTTCAGGAATTGAACCTGTTGGGCTTTAAATCGCTCAAATATACAGTTGGCTACTTGCATATTGGCAAGGTCAATAACTTTATTGACTCGACTCCCCGGTTTCAGCCATGGGTCAAATCGTGGTAGTAGACCTACTACTGTTAATTTTGTATGTTTGTTTCTTGCAAAAAAACGACCAATATTTTCTATAATTGCAGTGCTTGCTGTTGTAGGAGGTTCTACCTCAGATCTTCGTGGAGTTTCATTTTTCAGTTTTACTGGATAACTTTTGGATGATGGACTGAGAACTATTATGTTATGCACTAAAGGATTTGCGCAGGCTATTGCCAGTTTCCAGACTAACTCAATATTTCCACCATACCAAGGTAAAAATTGTATCTCTTGTCCAAATTGAGCCCTAACAATTGCAGTAGTTTTTTGTTGACAAATATTTTTCAAATGACTGACAATTTTTTCTAAAATTTTTCCCATCAAATTTTTTGAAGAGTTTTGCGAGATCTGATTTAAAATTTTCTGCATTTCTCTGCCACCGTAGGTCATTGCTTTTTGAACGTCGGCTACAGGAATACTTACTCCCCAACGGGAATCTTGTGTGCATTCCCAGAATTGTGAATTTGTGTTATGACGTTGAATGGCTAATTGACCGGAAGGGAGCTGAAATTTTGCGAATTCAATTGATAATAGTACAAAAGGTGCAAAGCATTGCCAATTTGTTATAGTGATGGCTGACTGGGATTGCTTATACTTTTTTCCCATCTGTTTCGCTAAATACGGGGTTGGTAACTTGCAAATTTTTTGTGCTGTTTTTGTATCACCTATCACTTCCGGAAATGCTGCTTGATAAAGATGCTCTACAGTTGGGCCGACACTTTCATTCCATTTGATTGGACCATCAGAGGGCTGATAAAAGTTGGAAAGTTCAGGGTATTGTGACCCTCGATAACAAAAAGGGATGATTTTTAAAAAATGTTTCGGCTGGTACTGGTAATCAAAAATGTTACTATTTCAATTTGTTCTGACTCTTTGATAGTGCTCATGATGCTCTCACTCCCAATACACGCAAATTAAAATAAATATAGTTAGTACAAATTAAAATTATTGCTATTAATAAATATTCTAAGTAATGCCGAAAATAAAATAACAAAATCAAAATTGATAAAATTAGATTGATATGTTACAATCGCCTGAGCAATGGAAGCTAATCGAGTTATTAAAGAAAAGCAATAAGTTTAAACTAAATTAATTGTTACGAACTTGTGAATGTCCACAAATATATAGTTAGTAGAAAAGCACAGGATAGTGGCAGTCAGCAGAATCCTTATCCTAGGGATTGTCTATCGATCTTAGAGGCGATGGCTTGTCTTAAGATGAATCAGCCTAAAATTACAAGTTAGTGATCATAGCAGTATATTATAACTTAGTCAAAATGATAAGTATTAATAATAAAACAATTGTGTAATAACCAAGATTTTAAAAGAAGTTAAGCAAAATATACTAACGTGATAAATATAAGTAAAATATACAAATAGCCAAATAATATAAGCATTACAAAAGATTAACAACGTACTATAATAAAGCAATAGAAGCAAAGAAATGTTCCGCAAAATAAACGTTTTTTAGTTTTCTCAATTTTTAATTAATACAAGAAAGCAACAACAAAAAAGGACTGCCGTCAACCCGAAACAAACAACAAGGTGATAAAGGTCCCAGTGAGTTTGAGACATAACTATTAGGTGGGCTCATTAAAAAGAAGTATCTTTCGTTCGCAAGGTGGTATATTGCTCAATTCCCTTAGACTCTTGAATCTTTTCGTTCCGATTAGTCCATGGCAGGACACATCTCTTCTGAAGGTAAATTGAGTAAATGGCCAGAGATAGAGATATTAGGATTAAGGGTGTCATGATCCAGTCTCTAGCATAAGGATGGCCGTTTGAATACCCCCAGGTAATGTCCTTGATATCTGCCTCCAGTTCATGCAACCCTTTTCCGCTAGACCATGTCGGGAACCGAATTGAGATGTTAGGTGCTTTGATCACTGCTTGTCTGAATTCTGTGTTGATCGTCTGGCTTTCTTTTAGTGCTGACATGATAAACTTGTCCCCGATCGATATTATAGTATACTTTTCGTGAGCTACAAAAGCAACCCCGTTCTTCCGAATTTTGTTTTTCTTTCCTTTAAGTGTATGTGAGAGCCCTGTTGCTTGTGACACAGTTAGGGTTTCTTCAGTAGATCTAATAAGAACTCCCCCCTGGTAGTGGCAACTTCCGTCTTCTCGAACACGTGCGAGACTTTTATGTCGCATCTATTGTCCAGTTCTTTTTTTGAAAAATATTGAGTGCGCACAGTCCGCCTCTTTGCTTGTTGTTAAGCTCCCGGGAGGGCAGACCAGTAGACCCGGAGTAAAGACTCATTGTTCTTTGTCAACACCCAAAAGAATTGTCTCATTTGATAATCTTTTTATTGTGACCAATTCAGGGACCTCAGTCTTGTATGCTTTATCGTTCTCAATCCATCCTAGGTTTGGTATCTTGAAGCTGGTCAAGATATTATCATCTCTGATAGATGGAACTTCCAGGATGAAAGAAAAAATCAACTTATCTAAATCGGCACTGATTGGAAAGAGCGTTGATGTTTTGAGCAATAGTCCGGGCTCTTTCTTGAAAACTGTGGTTCTTAGCTCCCCCATCTCTTTGATCATGTGATTTAATTGTGACAGTGATAGCAACTCAGGATCCGGTTTCCCAGTCTGAAAGGATCTAACAATGCTGTCAATTTGTCGAAACATTTCAAATTCGAAGCGTATCACTGTCTGGTCCAGTTGAATTTTGAAGAGTTCAGCTGTCTCTCTACAAACAAATAGGTTTAGTTCTTTACTCAAAGTCCTAAATGCTTCGTGAGTGAACTGGAATGATTCGACTTGGTTGTATTGTAGTTTAACCATGTCTCGATGTAGAGACGCCTGTTGACGGCCGATCAATTCACTTGTTCTTTGGAGAGCTTCAATTTTGCTTTCCGTAGCTCCCAAATGCATAGAGTTATAGATTCCAAGTCCGATTCCTGATAATCCAAAAAAGCCTGACACAATTGCACCAATAAACCTCTTTTCTCTTGGCGGTACGCAGATGCCATCAACTGTTTGACATAGGTTGTTTGTCAGATCCTCATAAAAGTCCGTGTTCAGACTGGCTCCGTAGTCTTTTTGGATCTTTTCAGACAGTCGTGTCACGATTTTCCCGTGAGCAAATGTCGAGTTGTTTAGCTTTTCACAGGTGTAACTTGAATCGGGAGGGAAACCGACTTCGAAGGAAGTTCTGGGATTATAGGCGTGCAGGGTGACGGGAATGTAGAGAGATTCCCAGGAGGTCAAGATAATTCCATAGTGATCGAAGGTTGAGCCGGACTCCTCTGAGATTAGGGATTTGAATTTTGAGAGCGGGCCAAATAGAACAGAGCCTTTACCCAGAGTTGGATTTCCGAGAAATAGAGCGAGAGCTAATAGCACAGTCATCATAGACATGTTTGTCTACTTCTGTTTTTAATTCTAATAACTGATCAGCTAATAAACTAGTAATCTTAGTCATATTATTTAAAGCGGAAGAGACGGCATTATGGTTTGCGTGTTTGGCCTGATCTATTTCTAAAAAGGCAGGCGTGACCTCACCCGGGTACTCCCCTTCTGCAGCCCTGGCTTTAGCTACTGCTTTCACATAAGACGTAATACCTGGTGGAACCCTAGTTTTTAAGTCATGACGTAATCCTACAATAAAAGCTCGTACTTTAATAGTTTCTAAAGTAATTTTTGTCAATTTCTTTATCTGCCAGGCTATTCTTGCGTATCTGTTGAGACGCAATTGGTAGTCTAAAACACTTTCTTGAGGTCCTTGTTGTATATGCATTAATTTAGCGGAGGCATGTACAGCAGACAACGGTGGTACTAAATGTTTCTTAACCGCATTCAAAAACGTATCCCAATGTTGACGCTCGGCATTTGTTACCATATGAAATTGTTCTGCTGCGCGACCTTTTAAGGTACTTGAAAAACAAGAGACCTTTTCGGACTCATCTAATTTCAATCTTTGACAGTATCTATTGTAATTTTGAATATGTTCTTCAAAATCCTCATCGGGACGCCCATGAAAAGTTGGAAGTTGTTGTGAAGTGGCCGACATGGCCTGAATTTTTGTACTATCTGAAAGTTGCTGTAAAGTTTGATTTAGTGCTAGAATAATTTTATCTGAGCTTGTTAGCTCAGTATTCCCATTTTCCCCGTCAACTGGTAAATTGTTCAAATTGAAATTAGAATCTGAGAAATTGTAATCATTAACTAAAGGGTTCGACATGTTTAATAATGAGAAAAAAGGATTATTTTTAAACTTTGAAAAATTATTCCGCCTATATTTATTCAAAACTACCGTATGCCCTTACGTATGACTGAAATAAACTGTACACTACTGTTGTTTTGATACCATTTTGATACTTTTGATATAAATATGATACTTGGGTATTAATACTTTTGATACCAGTATCAATATTAAAATTGGTATCAAAAGTATCATATTTAAATTATGGTATCATATTTAAATTATTTGGTATCATATTTATATCATATTTAAATTTTTTCCGAGTATCAAATATCAAAAGTATCATATTTAAATTCAAGGTATTGTATTTATATCATATTTAAATTTTTTCCGAGTATCAAATATCAAAAGTATCATATTTAAATTCAAAGTATTGTATTTATATCATATTTAATTTTTTTCCGGGTATCAAATATCAAAAGTATCATATTTAAATTCAAAGTATTGTATTTAAATCATATTTAAATTTTTTCAAAGTATCAAAATTATATATTGTATTTAAATTCCAGTATCATATTTAATATCAAAATTTTGATTCCCACGCTTAAAGGCGGCACCTTTTGATGTTTGTACAGGCTAATAACGGCGGCATTCTTTGATCTCGCCTTTAGCTCCGCCTCCTTTTTTTGATTGGCTACTGCTCCGTTTCTGTATTTTTAGAGGGCATTGCTAGTCGAGCTGTACCATAAAAATAAAAAGGGGGCACCCTTGTGTAAAATTTCAGGCGGAAAAGTATAAGAAAATCAATGAATAGGCAGTAGGCTGGTAGTTTGTTTGGTTTTGTAGCATTTTGATACTTTTGATATAAATATGATACTTGGGTATTAATACTTTTGATACCGGTATCAATATTAAAATTGGTATCAAAAGTATCATATTTAAATTATGGTATTATATTTAAATTATTCAGTATCATATTTATATCATATTTAAATTTTTTCCGAGTATCAAATATCAAAAGTATCATATTTAAATTCAAAGTATTGTATTTATATCATATTTAAATTTTTTCCAAGTATCAAATATCAAAAGTATTTTATTTAAATTATTTGGTATCATATTTATATCATATTTAAATTTTTTTCAAGTATCAAATATCAAAAGTATCATATTTAAATTCAAAGTATTGTATTTATATCATATTTAAATTTTTTCCAAGTATCAAATATCAAAAGTATTTTATTTAAATTCCAAGTATCATATTTATATCATATTTAAATTATTTTGCGGTATCAAAACAACAGTACTGTACACACAGACAGATAATTTGAAACAATGAAAACTATAGAGTTGACCAATTTATGTATATGTTTAATCAAGGGCGTACCCAGGGGGGGGGGAATGGGGGGAATTCCCCCCCGAAATTTTTCCCCAGCGATTTTTTACACAAGGGTCCCCCCTTTGGTTTTTATGGTCCGGCCGGAAAAATTTTCTGATACGTCTCCAATGGACTAAATTTGGCCTAAAAATCAAAAATTTTCCCAAATTTGTTTCTGGGGGCTGCCGCCCCCAGACCCCTGCGACTATGTGGCTTACTGTTCCTCGTTATTGTCTTTCATCAAAGCCCATGCATGTATACACAACTACATTATGCTACATGTGCATGTCTGCACGAGTATATTATGCTACATTTACTTGTGGAATACACCGTCTGATATGACACTCCCATATTTTGTTTTAAATTTTATCGGAAAAATTTCTGATACGTCTCCAGTTGACCAAATTCGGTCTAAAAATTGAAAAAATCGCCAATTATTTTCTGGGGGCTGCCGCCCCCAGACCCCTGCAACCTTGTGTAATTTGGTTTTTATGGTCTGGCCGGTAAAATTTTCTGATACGCCTCCAATTGACAGAATTTGGCCAAGAAATCGAAAATTTTCCCTATTTTTTCTAGGGGCTGCCGCTCCCAGACCCCTGCAGCCTTGTGGTTTAGTAACCTTGCGTTTGTAAGGCGTTTTACGAGTGTAAAAATTGCTAAAAAATGCATTTTAGCCCATTACAAAAAATCAAAAAGTCTTCCCCCCCCGAAATTTTTTTCTGGGTACGCCACTGTGTCTGGGGCTCCAATTTGTAATAAAGTAATTTGGGAAAATCTTTTGGTGACAATAACAATTTTTAATTTGTCTAAACAGAGGGTTTATCCACCCGAGCTTTCGCGTGGTCGTGAGTTCTTTTTGGGTAAAAAAGGTCAACTCTACAAAGACTTAACCTCAAGACTAACTGCGTAACAATGAAATTTCCTATTCGCCTCTCGGCCGCCCAACCAGTCTTAACCTTTCGAGGTCCGATAAGCTTTCCTGGCAATTCAAGTGGTATGGCCAAGGAGCACAACAGGATCCGTGTCTCCTCTGGGGCAGCAATAAAAAAGTTCAGAATTTCAAAGGAATGGTTTATTGAAGGAATCGTCAATTGTTATAATAAAGTCAAACAACAGTTTTGGGACCGTAAAATCGAACAAAGTAGGGCAGTAAATTTGGGGCAACGTAAAACAACGAATAATTTAAAAGTCGAATTAAAATATTAACCGGAATAATGGACCTGAATCAAATGGGTTAAAACCCAATTATAAGTGGCAACAAAAAAGGTTACCACTCTAATCAATTTTTCAAACCTACTTTTTTCAAAAAAACAATTGAGCTATATATTTTTTACTGCATGATTGCAACAATATTAAAAAGATTAAATAGCCAAATAACATAAGCATTACAAAAGATTAACAACGTACTATAATAACGCAATAGAAGCAAAGAAATGTTCCGCAAAATGAACGTTTTTTTTAGTTTTCTCATTTTTTAATTAATACAAGAATGCAACAACAAAAAAGGACTGCCGTCAACCCAAAACAAACAACAAGGTGATAAAGGTCCCAATGAGTTTGAGACATAACTATTAGGTGGGCTGATTAAAAAGAAGTATTTTTCATTCGCAAGGTGGTATATTGCTCAATTCCCTTAGACTCTTGAATCTTTTCGTTCCGATTAGTCCATGGCAGGACACATCTCTTCTGAAGGTAAATTGAGTAAATCGCCAGAAATAGAGATATTAGGATTAAGGGTGTCATGATCCAGTCTCTAGCATAAGGATGGCCGTTTGACTACCCCCAGGTAATGTCCTTGATATCTGCCTCCAGTTCACGCAACCTTTTTCCGCTAGACCATGTCGGGAACCGAATTGAGATGTTAGGTGCTTTGATCACTGCTTGTCTGAATTCTGTGTTGATCGTCTGGCTTTCTTTTAGTGCTGACATGATAAACTTGTCCCCGATCGATATTATAGTATACTTTTCGTGAGCTACAAAAGCAACCCCGTTCTTCCGAATTTTGTTTTTCTTTCCTTTAAGGTGGTAGTTACGTTTTCGAAGTTTTTGCAATAATTCAAAAGTTACTTGACCGAACCTAATCAAATTTGGCACGGACATTGCGAATATAATTAGCTATATTTCAGCTAATTTTGACATTGATTTAAACTTTTACAGCTAGTTTATAGCTCAAAAACTGGATTTTTTTGTGGATTTTTTGAGGATTTACAAAATTGTATGCAAATTTTTGTGGCTCTTACACTATTCAGAAAAGCCATTCAAAAAAGGTCTAACCCATTTTATTTTAAGAATATTTTCAGCTAAAATATGACATATTTCTGTTAGTCGTTCTAGGCGATCTGTAACTTTGAAGTTTTTTACCTCAATTCTGAATTCTGATGCCAATATCACAAAATACCAATAACCACTTGACACCATAATTCACATGTATATAGTCCCTTATGCACCCATTATACCAGCAAAATTTGGTTAGTATATGTCATAGCAGCCAAGAGCATTGGCAGTGTTAATAAACCCCTTCAAAAATTGCAAATTTTCTTCAGTCTCCTGAAACGTCATTTTTTAAACTTTTGTCCGCCATTTTTTCAACGGTTACGGGAAAACTGTGCTTAATGTAAAATTAGCTGACCCCAATGAGGCCCTATTCAACTGAATTGAAATTTTTTCAAAAATCCGTCATTTCTGAGCACAATGAGTGATTTCAGTTGAAGTAACCAATATCCTGTTCAGTTCATAAGAATGCAAAGAAAGCATATTTGACAGTAGCCAAATAAATTTGCGCTATACCTTTTTCGAATTGAGTGAAAAGGTTTAGTATTTTTCTAGTTACAGCCTACCAAAGTCATAAAAACTGCGGTTTCTTGACTTTTTAGAAAAATTTGAGGCAAACTTTTGCTCACTGTAAAAATCCGCTAAATTATTCCGTTTAGTTAAGCATACCAGCCCTTTTATAACACATCAATGTGCCTTTGGTATAAATTTCTTGAGTGTATGCGGAATTTTTTTACCACAATGAAGAAATAACGAAATACGGGAAAAATGAATAAAATTGAGCTGATGAGCTTCACCAAAATAGCTGGCGTGCACACTTTGAGTATCATCGACTCTTGAAAAAATGTAATTTTGTAAAAAATAAGTTGGTTAATAATATGCAAAAGACCGCTTGTAAATTGATTTAGTGATTGCTACAAAATAGAACATTGAAAAAAGCTGCGAAAACGTAACTACCACCTTAAGTGTATGTGAGAGCCCTGTTGCTTGTGACACAGTTAGGGTTTCTTCAGTAGATCTAATAAAAACTCCCCCCCTGGTAGTGGCAACTTCCGTCTTCTCGAACACGTGCGAGACTTTTATGTCGCATCTCTTGTCCAGTTCTTTCTTGAAAAATATTGAGTGCGCACAGTCCGCCTCTTTACTTGTTGTTAAGCTCCCGGGAGGGCAGACCAGTAGACCCAGAGTAAAGACACATTGTTCTTTGTCAACACCAAATAGAAATAATAGAAATATAATAGAATGGCTCTAGAATAGACAGCAATCAGTAATGATAAAAAATTGTAAAAAATATCATGTAACAAGATTTTTGTAATGGCTCAAAACCATATGTCTTTATGTATGCTAAAAGTGGAAATTCAAACTTAGTCTTGTTACACAATATTTACATCTACATACATATTGCTTGTAAAAAGTATCTAGCGTAATAATCGACACCAATCACTGCTCAAGCGGCTTTAGATCAGCTTGTGGGCGTCGTGCCATAGCCGTTTTCAGTTCCAATATTGGTCAGAACATGATGAAGGTGCTGCGTTGTCGGATCCGCCGAAGCCTACAATCGCAATAAAATGTCTTGTATAAAATACATACAGCATACTTTTTCTGTCACTTTATATAGTTAGCAGCTTCGGGGTTTTTTTATGAAAAAGTTAGATGCATAATCCGAATAATATACACCAGTAATGACAAATAGTATCAATGTAAATTTATGTTACCATAAATTTGATCGCATACCTTCCACGCATCTTTTTCCAGCTGGCCTTTGATCCTGAATGTGACCCGTGCGCGACCCTGTTCTTTTACCACCTGCAGATGTCGTATTGTGTCGATGGCATCGGCCCTGTATAGAACACTAGTGCCACAATAGGCCTCCAATTTGAATATCTAAAATATAGCATAGTTTTTTAATATTATGTAAGTAACCTCTATATTTGTATGGAGTCGTACTTTACGTTAAATACAAATATTTTTCGACTAGAACGTTATCGTTCTGCAAAGTACGAGTACATGTATGAAGTTCAGTTATGTGTACCATTTATTATGACATAAGTCTACTTCACTGATGAGTTTTTGTTCTACAAACTATGAATTTACATATTAGCCATTATTATATGCTTTACGGATGCGAGCCGGTGTCCATTCGTCTACAATTAGGCCCACCAGCAAGACTGCGGCCATTTCCTTACCTTCTCGTCTGTTGGTTCCAATTTCTAAAACATCTTAACTTATTATTTATCTCAAAACATATATATTTTCATCAGTTGCAAATGTCAGCTGATAGTTGCAAAAAATAGTCGTCGGATTTAGAATTAACATTGAGTAACTAAAATAAACAGGAATGCATTAGTTTTGAAAAAATCAATAGTGTTTTACAAGTGCGCTTATTAAAACGAAGGCAGTCATGGGAATGTCTCACCAGATCCGTGGAAGGCGCCCCAGTTGATGGAGGCACGACCCCCTGCAGTTATGAATGCGGGCAACGTGGTCCAAATTTTTTTGGTAAACACGTTAACCGTATTTAATACTCCCTGCAACCTTGTGACCAATGAACATATCATTTGGGCCACCAAAGGATTGGCCGCAGACATCCCAGCCATATTTTCTGCGTTGGTCATTTCTTAGCAGCAACGTAAAAATATTGTAAAAAACGCTGAAATAATAATAATACGTGTGCAGTTTTGATAGGGGAGTGTTGAACTACTGAAATGGGAAAGAGTGTTGAAGGGTTCAGTCATGCAAACAACTAGTGAACTTTTTAATTTTGAAATTCTATCACTTTGTTCTTATGGAAGGGCTTCATTTTTTGGATATTAGACATTAATTGTAGCATGTGCGGAGACACCAATCGTAGGTCCCTTCAATGTTGGCTTCCAATCCACTTGCCAAATGACTCCTAAGAATCGCCTGAAAACTCTTCAGTTCTTTTATGACATAAAAATACACAACCGCAATCCTTCGGTTTCAATCCAAAAATCCTAATTGTTTTTGAACAAAACTAAATCATGGGTTTTGACTTAAAGCTTATATAGAAATTATAAAAGGACTGCAAACAAAGGTTGAACGTTACCGAAAAATTACTTAATGCAAAAACTACTTCCTGAAAAACCGACCCACACCCGACCAGCCCTCGATTGTATAAAAACGTAACGTAATGACAATTCGAACTGAAAGCCATCCATGCGTCCACGTGTCCACATGCAGACACACACACGAACACACACACGGCATCCATTTAGAAATCTGTGCAATAATATGCACGTCAGTAACAGACACTATATAAATATATACAACTTCCCACGCGCGCACATACTAATTGACTCACTTGTCCAGTCTGCGTTTTCAGCAGACAAACGTAATATCGATTGCAGTCATACACACACATACACAATATATGCAACGAAGACCAGACTAGTACGTATACGTTGTAGGCATCAGCTGTCTTTGTGCCAATGCCATGACCAGTCTGAAAACTAAAACAAGCACGTTTGGTGCGAGCAAGGTTAAACTTATTTCAGATAGATTGCGTTGCGACTTGCTTGCAGTGCAGAGGATATTCTGCGAATATAAAACGCGGCACTTAAATTTTTTTAGTTGAACATAATATTTAAGAAACTTGTCGACCAGCTACATAGGTACATATCAGTGTTAAACTTAGCCAATGCTGTCACTAGTAATAGCCAAAATCCTGACACCTACAGAAGACATGAAACGTGACTACGGTTCACAAGTTAGGTTCAAAATTGATCACTATATTGTAAAACCACACGTAATAGCCATTTTAGTAACATTTCGTATATTTTACAGCAGTTACAGTGCAGTTGCGACCATACATGGGCGTGGGGGGATTGCTCCCCCCCAAACCGACTCCGCTCCCCCCCAGACGGGTCCGCTCCCCACCCTAGAATATTCTGAAGGTAGCTTACGAAGCAAAAATCGGTGGCTCAGGAGCAAAAAGTAGTGGCTCACGAAGTAAAAACGACCGGAAAAGTTGCTCCACACACCCACCCCCCGTCGACGGCTCAGCCCCCCGCCCCCAGACTTCCGCAGCTGCGCATGTGTGGTTGCGACTCACAGCAGCTAAACAACGCAAACGCTCATGATGCGGTAGTCAGTTGATGCGGGCTAGGCAGTTCAAGCTATTGAGCGTTAGTGAACGACATCAATATCGTGGACTCAGTAACCACGTCATGATATGGCTGCCATATCGTCTTCTAGAATAAGTTCAAAACTTTTTGCTTCCAACACGCTAATAAATATTCCACGGAACATAGTTGCGACAGGTTTTGTTAAAATACTCTTTTCTACATGCAAAAGTTGTCAGCACTGAGAGCAGGCAGCTGATCATCGCTACACACAATCTGGACACACACACCCACACAAACAGTGTTAATTGCTGACCTAGCAGCAGTTTAACACTAAAATAGGTGCATTCGTGTGCTCTTGATGCACACGTTTGCATTATAGTATATACGCGGCGGCTGAGGCCGCCGCGTAAAAATGACAGTCGGTGGGGGTATTTATAAGGTCCGGACTTAAAAAATACAGTGAATTGAACACTATTCAACTAAGTTAGCCAGTTCTATAACAACGTGGTCACTTTCTCCCTGCATGATATTAAATTAAAATGAGTTACTAAGAGCTAAGCATGTCAGCCTGCTAAGCGGATGTTGGAACCTGCCTATCTTTAGCACGTAAAGAAGGTGTTAAAGTGGTACCTATTCACCAAATGCGGTCATCGTACTAAACACTAAGCGTCCGGAGAGTTAGGTACTACCGCTGATTTGAATATCAAAGTATTTAATACCTCAATAGTTTCGAGAATTTCTATTATTTGTAATTTGTAAGAGACAATTTTTGTATCTTTGATTTAAGTAAGTTAAGGGCAGGGTAGAAAGCGATAGAAAATCGGACCCTGAAATTAATTTTAAAAATTTTATTCCATATAACAACTGCCAGTCTATGGTAAGTTATTTATTTGTTTGTAATTATTTATTATTTAACAGATACTTATTTAGTTTTGAGTGTGCAATGAAGTATTGTAGTTTCTTGATCAATACTACAGAAGTCAAACCAAATGTAATCGTAATCGCAAACTTTTGGAATTTTTTAAGCGGCTATATAAAATTTTCTCATACTAGGTCCAATACATGCTGAAAAGAAAGATTTCATTTCTGCATCTATGAGCTCTAGGTAATCAAGGGTACATTTGTTCGCGTCATGCCCGGGGTTGATTGAAATACATAAAGAATGCCACAAGACAGAGCGTCTGCACCGACATTTTGTCGTCCTGGAATAAAGTTAGGTGACAAACAATAATTACGTATTAAAAGCTGGACAAAAATGATGCATTAAAGGCTTGATTTGAGAGATTCGTTTTTTCAGCATAGCCACTACAGCCATGTTGTTGCAGAAACAGGTGATAGTTTTTCCTGTTGAATTCTTTGCCCATGGCTAGTGTCACCGCAGCGAATTCCGTCCATTGGATAGAACGGTTATCACGATGCCGCCACAGCCGTGTGACAATGCTGCATCAGTTGACAAATAATACGAACTACAAAGGTAACAAATGCCGTTCCAGCTGGTGAGGAAAAGGTCCCAAGCTTTTATTTCTTCCGGATTGGTACGCACGTTTGAGAAAGTTTTTTTGCACCAATACACCAACCAAATGAGAGGTCAATCAGACGTCACAAAAAATGGTCGACCAAGTATAACAACCCTGGAGGCAAATAATAGCTTGCTTATCAAAGAAAATAGTTCGCGCGAAGATACCACTTTTACGCCAACTGAAAATGTCATTCTGAAGCTGCGTCAACTTGATTTTTGGGAGCCGGAGTTCCTGCTTTACAGTATCAACTTCTACGCCAAAAAATCATTATTTGTGCTGAACCGTCTAGTTTTTTGTGTTCCAGAGGTACACCGAGGTTATCAAACACTTGCAAAGCGATTTTTATTTGGGGGCTTACCTAGGGGCTTAAGCGCAGTAGGCGCTTGCGCAGTAGGCGCACGGACAACGGACATTAGCGTGCATATGGCAACGCAACCTGACAAACATATGCAGAAAACTCTCCTACACCAAAACTAAGCCTAAAACTGTACCGCTGAGAGTGAGCAATAAGGCACACGAAATACCAACATAAAAGGAGGAATTTATTAGAAAGAAAACGGGTTAGGGACATGGGCCATTTGTGGCACAAACCAGTGTAAAAGAAACACAAACTGAACGCGCAGCCGTCGAAAACGCACCACCCCGTACTAGGGATGTTTAAGTTACAGAATTTTAAATCAGTTAAGTTATCAGTTAAAATATTTGCGCAAAATTTAAATCAGTTAAGTTATCAGTTAAGTTAGGCAAAATTAAATCAGTTAAGTTATCAGTTAAGTTAACTTAACTAATAACTGATAACTGTAATGTGTACGGTAATGTGTGTGTGTCGCACGGTTGTAGTGTGACTCTGGTGACTACTTGTGCTCGTATAGATTCTTGATTAGAACTGTTAGTCGGCTAGTCAGCAGATTTGTGGCCTGCTAGTTCTCAAATAAAAGCCTCGAACTTTACATCTGGCGAGGCTGCCAGGATAAAGACCGCAAGAAAAGCAGAAAGTCCACCCGCGTGTCTCGCCCAGGGGAAGAAGCAGCCTTGCAGTGGCAACAAGTTTTCCTCCAGCCTATCTTCTGTCCACGACTAGAACTGCTGCAACACGGTGCTGTCTTTCCACTGCTGATGGCGGAACAATGAGCTCGCGCTAACAAAAAAAGAATCCTAGTTGCAGCTGTACAGAGACAGAAAATACGAAAACAGTCAGACATGAAACCTGCACCAAAAAAACAAAAAAATGCTTGAATTCGTCACTGTAAGTTGTACAGGCCAAAGTGAAATTGCGTAAGTTTGAGGCTAGTTTTTTGAGTAGTTTTAATATTTTTTTAAATTTTGATATTTTAATATGCCACGTAGGCGTGCTTTACGAAATAACAGGGAGTCGGTGTCAGAGTCTGATGATAGTCTTGAACGACGTCAAAACCAGGGCAACAACGATTTATTTCTAGAAATTAAAAAGGATCTACCAGCGTTGCGAGAACCCTGTTGTTTTCCAACTGGTGTCACGGGAGCTGAACTCGGAGTTAAGGGCTGTGTAGACGTTCCCGTAGAGCTGGGAAGTCAAAAGTTTTTGGTACCGTTTGTCGTGGTTTCCAAATGTTCTCAACTTTGTATCCTAGGTGTTAATTTTTTACGTGGTGAGTGCGCAAAATTAGACTTCACTAGCAATGCTCCTACCTTGTCGTTAGGGGGAAACTGGGAAACTATGAAACTTCATCAGCTCCAGCACTCTTGCAAGCCTAAAGAAACATTCGCTAATGTTTATTTCTCAAAAAATAACTTTGCCCCCACATTCAGTCGCACTTATTACTGGCAGTGTTTCTTCAACTTTGAATAGCAACGATGTCATTTTTGAAGCTTCTAGCTTGTAGTCTGGATCCGTCTTTGCTGGTAGAGGCTGCTGTTGTTTGTCCGCAATTTGGTCGATTCCCCATATCTGTCAGCAAGAGTTCATAATAAGAAGAGTATGACACTCTTCTGGATCCCAGCTTGGCCGCCGCGGACATGCTGCGACCATTATCTCCCTAAAAAGGCCACAACTGTGGGGGGGTACCCCCCTACGCGAATGAAGGCATAGCCCTCAACTGTGGGGGGGGACCCCCCCACGAATCAGACCATAGGTCACAAACGTGGGGGGACCCCCCCACAAATGAGGGTATACCCTCAAATGTGGATGGGGGACCCCCCCACGTTTGGTGCAACCTAAAAAATGCCCCGGAGACGCCCCGCCGCCACTTTTTGAGGTAAAATTTTGTTCCTAGGGGTATTTTGAGGTGCTGAACTCGAATCTAGGGCTCATTTTTGTCACCGCGGACCCAGTCGACCCCCACAGGCTACAGTACCAACTTGGGGTCATTTTTTCAAAAATTGCAATTTTTCATGTTTAACCCTTTAATGCCCAGATCATCTCGCGCCAGGCAGCCTGATTCTGACACCTTCTAGTTTTTTGATCATTGCTTGAGTTACGTGCACCGTAGAGAGATCGCGAAACCACCATTCGATAGAGAAATGAATGGTGCCCAAAACATAGTGAGTCGATTAATTGTCTAGGACGCACCGTTTTTGCGTTATAAGCGCTCAAAGTTGAGAATTTGTGAAAAAATTGCGCCATCGCTCAGGCATAATATGTACCTCCCCCTAGAGTATTAACACAAAAGTCGTGCGCTTGCCATAATTGAAGGCTAGCAATAGAGTAAAACATTTGTTGTATGTGATGCATACAAAGTTGACTGCTGGCGGCGCAACCCAAAATCTTGCTGAGGTCACGAAGAAAATACTACTTTTGCGATGAAAAGAAGTTAAATTTGCACATTGCTTATGGAAGCATAAGTTTTGTTGTGTGGCAGAAGATTCAAAATTTGGCCACTAAATATAAAGATCTAAGCTTTCTGAAAAAACAATTTGCAGTTCAGTTGAATAGAATGAACAAATCAAGTTTCATGGCTCCCGATTGGGTATTCATCACGTGATGTGCCAAATGGCAGCTCTGGGAATTAAAGGGTTATGTGTTATTTTGGCCCCTGAACACTAATCCGAAGTCCACTTCCGTCTAGGATCCTGTTGGACTCTAATATGTCAGACGGCTCTCTTTTCCATACTACTATTTGCTACACCCTCGAGGCAGCAGATATTTACGAGGCTTTGGTACAGATATGTATGCATGCAGGTACGTAGAATTCTTACGGTAGAAAATTTTTTAACAGTTTTTTGGTGAAAAGCGCATTCTAAGGGATTTTTGTGTTTCTGAATATTCTGATCCTTGGAAGTCCAAATAAGTAAATTCTTGGGTTTTTTCTTTTATTCACCCCACAGTCCGAAATTTGAAATTTACTGAACCGTTTTTCATAATTTTGGCACCGGTTGACTTCTCTTGACATCATAACTTTGAGACAATTACAAAAATTGCCAGTAGGCCACAACGGGTTGCCGACTGTAAGTCGGACACTCTATTCTAGCCAGAGGACCTTTTAATCTAGGCGAAGGACCCTCTATTCTGGGTAAAAGACCCTCTATTCTAAACAGAGGACTCTCTTTTCTAGGCACAGGACGCTCCATTTTAAGCAGTGGACCCTCCATTCTCAGCAAAAAATACTCCATTCTTGGCACACAACCCCTTATTGTAGCCGCGTAGTAAAGTCCAACACGGTGCGAGGCAAAATGGACTCCAAAGTTCGTGTCCCGCGGATCATACTACACCTAACACTACCAAAATCTCAGTTTCGAAAATTTCACGCCTTAGGATCTCCTAAAGGGGGTACCCTGAGGAGGGTCACAGGGGCGCCCAGGAGGGTCCTAGGCAAAAATAGACCTCAGATTCGTCTTCAGGGGCTCAAATTACCCCGAGAAACAGCAAAATCTCAGTTTCGAAACTTTGACCCCTTTACCCCCCTGAGGCATGGTACCCTGAGGAGGGGGGCTTTTCGGGGTCCACGAGGGTTCTAGGCAAAAATGGACCCCGGATTCGTGTTCTACATCTCAATATACCCATAGGAACAAAATTTTACCACAAAAAGTGGCGGCGGGGCGTCTCCGGGGCATTTTTTAGGCTGCACCAAACGTGGGGGGGTCCCCCCCCACATTTGAGGGTATACCCTCATTTGGGGGGGTCCCCCCCACGTTTGAGACCTATGGTCTGATTCGTGGGGGGGTCCCCCCCACAGTTGAGGGCTATGCCTTCATTCGTGTAGGGGGGTACCCCCCCCCACAGTTGTGGCCTTTTTGGGGAGATAATGGTCGCAGCATGTCCGCGCTGCCAGGCCACAAACGTGGCCAGTGTCATACTCTTGTCATTATGCACTCTTGCTGTCAGTAATCGCTGAAATATGTCGCTAAAGCTTTCTAAAGGTATGCAATTGGGGGTTGTCGAGAAATCAATCACGTCGATTACTTCTGTCAATAAGTCTAGCCCAGTTTCGCCAGTTACTGCTTCTACTACCAGCTGCAGCCGTATAGAGTTGTCTGTTGAAGCTCAACAGGAATTGCGTCAAAAACTTCTAATTCAATACGCGGATGTGTTCTCACAATCGGATAGTGATTTGGGGTGTACTACGTTAGTGAAGCATAAGGTAAATGTGCAGGAACACCAGCCGATAAAGCAGCAGTAATACCGCATTGGCCCAGCTTAGCAGGAAATAGTCTCCAAAAATGTTACGAATATGCTAACTCGGGGTATCATTAAGGAATCCAATAGTCCATGGGCATCTCCGGTTGTAGTCGTTAAGAAAAAGGACGGATCAGATAGGTTCTGCATCGATTTCAGAAAAGTCAATGCCATTACTAAGAAAGACACGTACCCAATTCCACGCATTGACGAATGCTTAGATTCGATGGCTGGGTGTAGCTATTTTAGTACCCTTGATTTAAGCAGTGGATATTGGCAGATTGCCATGGACGAGGAAGACAAAGAGAAAACCGCTTTTACAACTAGGGATTGACTGTACGAATTTTCCGTTATGCCGTGTGGCTTGACTAACGCTCCAGCCACCTTTCAACGGCTGATGACTAAGGTGCTGCAGCAGCACCTTTGGAAATTTTGCATTGTTTATATTGACGACATCATTGTATACTCGAAAACTTTTGGGCAACACCTTCAACACTTGGAGGAAATTTTCAAGTGTCTTCGAGCAGCAAATCTCAAGCTGAAGCGCCGTAAGTGCGACTTTTGTAAGTCAGAAGTGTCGTATCTTGGTCATGTTGTTTCTTCTACTGGTGTGTGCCCCGATCCCAAGAAGCTAGAGGCTATAGAAAGGTTTCCCAGACCATGTAACGTGTCCGACGTGAAGAGTTTTCTCGGGCTCGTATCTTACTATCGGAAGTTTTACCTGCACTAGCGTCTTTGGCAGCGCCTATTCATAGACTAGTGAAAAAAATGCTGCGTTTGTGTGAGATTCTTCTTGTGCCTCTGCTTTTGCCGCAATCAAAAGCATACTGCAGAAGCCACCGATTCTGGTCATGCCAAACTTTAGCTACGACTTTGTCGTTTGTACGGATGCTAGCAAACTAGGGTTGGGTGCTGTTTTATCTCAGCATGTAGACGGAAGGGAGTGCGTCATCAGTTATATCAGCCGTACCCTTTCACCAGCAGAGGAAAAATATTTTACCATCGAATTGGAGATGTTGACAGTGGAATGGGCTTGTAAGAAATTTCGACCGTACATTTATGGACGCAACTTAAGTATTTACAAACCACCACCCACTCAAGTACTTTAAGACTTTGAAAACACCTTCATTACGCTTGCAGCGATGGGCTGCCGAACTGCAGCAGTACGATGTCTACATGACCCTTGACTATAAACCGGGCAGTTGTAACCAAAACGCAGATGCCCTCTCAAGAGGACCCTTGCCCGACAGTGATGTTTCTGTATATACTGTAGCGGTAGAAACCGATGGTCCTTTTAGTTCTGCAGTGTTGCAACGGGAGCAAGCGAAGGACCAGTTTTGTCAAGGCATGACCCTAGAGCTTACAGGGTTGAATGCAGGAAAATTTTGGATTCCCAAGGGAATTCGGCCCAGGGATTTTGTTCTTCGCAATGGTGTCCTTTGTCGTCGCTCCCGACGACGCAACGGTCTCAGGGTCGTCGTTCCAGAGAAATTGCTCCCTGTTTTCCTGTTACTCCCTTGCTTTCCTGTTACCACGACCAACCTATGTCTGGGCATCTGGGCCTGCATAAAACAATGGAAAGGCTCGTTCCTCTCTATTACTGACCCAATATGGTTCGCGACGTCTCTCTGTGGTGTAAAAGCTGTGAGAAATGTCAGCTTCATAAGGCCCCCGCCGGGCGTGGGAAGGCTCCATTAGTACATATTTCAGTTAGGGGACAGTTTGAATGGTTAGGCGTTGATATTGTTGGTCCATTACCAGTTACCCGTCGCAAGAACCGTTATATTGTCGTATTTCTTGATTATTTCACCAAGTGGCAAGAAATCTTCGCAGTCAATTCCATTGAAACTGACGTAATCACAAAACTGCTGACTAGCCAACTAACTGTTCTAGTCAAGAATCTATACGAGCACAAGTAGTCACCAGAGTCACACTACAGCCGTGCGACACACACACATTACCGTACACATTACACTCCCCCCTTTGTAAGAAAAAAAATCGTACAGGTCAAATTGCACAGTATTTTAAACAACTCATATTTTTTGGTAATTTAGTTTGCCATAGCTTAATGAAATAGAGCGTGCTTTACGGTACAAATACTTAAACTCAGATTTAATACTTTTTCTACGTAATAAAATAAGCAATTGATAGTATATATAAATGTACTATTGGCTAAAATGTTCGGTTGCAATGACTTTAACAACACTGAAGACGTCGCTTCGGATTAGCTGGAGCCTGGACGCCCCTTCGTAACGGCGACCTCAGCAATTGTCGTTTTAACTGCGGCTTCAACCAACGCCACGCCCTCTTGGTTTAGATGAATGTCAGTACCGCTGGCAGAGCATTTTGCAAAAAACTTAGGATTTTTCAAGGCAGTGTGAACTTTAACCACGGAAACTTTCCTGTTGGAGAC
Organism: Trissonchulus sp. WLG1_4; assembly: GCA_030248245.1. NCBI lineage: Eukaryota > Metazoa > Nematoda > Enoplea > Enoplida > Ironidae > Trissonchulus > Trissonchulus sp. WLG1_4. The sequence continues at coordinate 45,098 of JASANF010013085.1, read as the reverse complement.
CCCTTGCTGGCTGTAGCGCTTGCGGAGACACGCCAAAAAATTATTCACGCGATTCACAGTTGATGCAGATTTGCGGAAGAGAGACCCACCGAGTCTTGGCGGTATTTCGACGAGTAGCAACGGTATTGAGGGCAACTCGGTGACGAAGCGACTGATTTGTTTTTTAAATTGCTGCTGGATTGCCTTAAACCGACCCACGCGCTCTTGAAATGTTTTTCCCACACCATTTCGGACAACGACATTGTTAGTTCCACCGAAAATCACTGCAAAACGATAGCCTTCATGGACGGCAAGCCTGGCCACTTTGAACAGAAGCTGCACCTTACCACCGGACAACGCCACAATGTCGAACTGTTCTGATGGTGTAAAACGTCGGCCTTGGGAATCGGCAACCAGAAGGGCATCAGGATACGTTAGCTCCCCCCGAAGATAGGACCTTACTTCCATCAGGACATTTCCCATCTGATTGTCTCCAGGTAGACTATCTTCGCTTTGCTGCAAGTGATGCTGCAATTCTTTCTTGCCCAGCTTGCACCCCCAATCAGCATCGTACGGGGACGCTTCCAGCAACCAGGAATCCACAGTATCATCTAAAAGCTTGGCTAGGCTAGGATTTTGGCGATACTTGGCCATTTGCAGGCTGACCATGACTAGATATTTTGCATCGTCCCAAAGCCGCGGATTAATACCCCAACGGATGTTGTAGCCCTTCGCCCTACGTTTGCACTGCTTTGGGGTAGGTCCCAGCGACTGGATATCTTTGCGTGCCTGGTCGTCCTCGGCTAACCAACACTTTGCCCACTGATATCCGTCTTCTACGGAACCGAAGTTTTCACCAGCAATTTTGATGGAACACGAAGACATGTTAGATAGGAAGTCGGAATCTCCAAAGAACGCAATTGCCGATCTTCCAGTCGCCTAAAACAAAAAATTGACTAAGCAAAACCATAACGAAGCCTGTGCGCCTCAGTCTTACTATGCAAGTCAAGTTTTTGTTATTTTGTCTGATATCGGTCTGAAGTTAACTAAAGATTTGTTAACGTTTCAAGAAGCCAGAACACTTCTGTTAACTGTTGTTTTAGTTACTTGACATCAGTTTGGTGAAGTTAACTAAAGCATTTAGTAACATTTCATGAAGCCAGTACACCTCTGTTAACAGTTGTTTTAGTTAATTCATATCGGTCTAGAGAAGTTAACGAAAGCATTTATTAACGTTTTATGAAGCCAGAACACCTCTGTTAACAGTTGCTTTCGATTTGGAGTTAAAGTATTGACGTTTGGTGAAGCCAGGATGCCTCTATCAATACACAATCGCAGTCCAGGTGATGACCATTTTAAAGCCAGGACGCCTAAGTCAACACTGTAAAATACTCGCACCGGGAAACCCGCCAACAAAACAATAAAAACTAAACAAATAGAGAAGAAAAACGAAGAACAGAAGACTAAACTGAGAAAAAAGTCTAACTAAATGACATCTAAAATCTAGCAAGGTCTCTTAGCGAGAGTAATGAGGCTTGAGTAAATTAACATGAACGGTAAACAGCTGCCCGTTCTCACTGCTGCGTATTCTGTATGTGACTGGAGACAACTTTGTTTCGATAACGTAACCCGATTGCCAGCGACTATCCCGAGATTTTTTGAGTATACGTTTACCAACGTACCTTGTCACCAACACCGAACGAAATTGGTGTAGCGTGCGTGTCATAATACATTTTCTGAGTCTGCTGTGCCTTTGCAATGTTGTTAAGGGCTGCGGGATAGGCCTTGGCAAATCCTTGCTGTAACCTAGAAAAGTAGGCAGACTCATTGTGGTCACGTTTGTCTCCTAGTCCGACCGTATCAAATGGACAATGGACTTCCCGACCGTAGACCAGATGGAAAGGGGAAAAGCCGGTTGATGGCTGTACCGCAGTTCTAGCTGCAAACGCAACGAAGGGCAAGTACTGATCCCAGTCTGTACCCTTCTCGTTTACATAGGAAGCCAGAGCCGTTTTAAGGGTGCGGTTGAAGCGTTCTACAAGGCCATCCGTTTGGGGGTGGTACGCCGTTGTTTGCACCTTTTTGCACTGAACAGGCTCTAGAACTCTGTACATTAATTTTGATGTAAAATAAGTTCCTTGGTCTGAGAGCAATATTTTTGGTGCACCGTGACGACAAATTATTTGCTCAACCAGCAGTTTTGCGATTACAAACTCAAACTCGCGCCTCGAACTTTACAATAACTTTAACTGATTTTAATTTCAGTTACATGGTAAAAATTTTGAAAACGTTAGAATCCAAAATTATCACTCAAAATCCACTTTTTTAAGTGTTTTATGGTTTTTACATTATATTAATGTCTATAAATTAGATTTATAACAATTGTGATCAGCTTTATTAAAATGTACCGACTACAACAGAGTACCGAGGGATAATTGTGCTGTTTTAATTCTTCTAGATACCTAAGTGGGTACCAGACCAGCCTCGGGCCTATTGTGCTTCAACATTATAAAAATTTGCTCACCAATGTTCAATTTTTTTCTAAAAGTTCATCAACAAACACGTCAGAACTAGATGTTTAAAAAGAGTTTAGAATTTTTGTGCTAAAGCACGTAATTTTTTAAATACCTATCCAAATAGCCCCTGGATACCCTCAGGCCTCAGCCTACAGCCCACACGAATATCAAATAGGAGCTAAAATAAGTATCGAGTGACACATTAGCGACGTAATCTAACGTAGCTAAAAGGATACCACAATCTGATCAGGTCACAGATGATGGTTAATCACTTTTCCTGGAACCCTTTTGATGCACCCAAGGTGTACCGTTTGGGTCGTTTTTTGCCGCTAATAATGTGCACTGCAGCTAACTATTGCGCTACCAAACTGAAGGGTTATCATAATCTTTTCACTTTATATAATATAATATATGCTATATGTGGCTAAAATGCATCAAAAAAGAAACGTGCCCACTTAACGGAAGTACATGTCTGCATTCAATATTTCAGGTCACAGCTGAACTGAAATTCCTTAAATCAGTTACACGCAGAACTGAATTTTTATTTTCAGTTATGCGCTTAACTGAAAATAAAATTAGTTTTGACGCTTAACTGAAAATAAAATCAGTTTTGATGCTTAACTGAAAAAATAGGTAAGTTAATTTATTAAAGTGTTTTTTGGGGGCTTAGTAAGAAAAAATTTTTTTTTTTCCTTATTGTTGTAGCCTCTATCCGACCATACTCTCTCTTTCCTACCTTTTTTTCTATTTTTTCAGTCCCCACAGTCCAAAAGTATTGTCAGAATTGTAACATTTCTCCCACTACTACAAAAGCGTTTGAGTCTTTAAAAAATTCCACGAAAAATGCGGGGGGGAGGGGCTTTTGGGTGTGTTTTTGGGGTTTGCTGTCCCCCTCCTCTCCTTTTTCGCGCCCGCGAACTCTCAAGACGAAGTTGGAGCTTCGATTTTAAATTTGGGGGGAACTTCCTCCTTTTTATTTGGGGCAGGTTCTTTCTTCCGCCGGCGGGCGGCCGTTCCCTTCCTGCCATTTATTCAGTTGGAGGGGGGCCCGTCGGGGCGCCTTTATATCTTGTCTGGGTTCCGAAAATTTTGGTGCTGTTTTTGCCCTAAGTTTTCCCTTAAGACATCGGGCCCATTCCCCCACCTTAAAAGTTGGTTCTTTAGTATTCTTTTTGGAATTGTATCTTGATTTGTAAGAATTTTGATAATTTTTCACTGTTGTAACGATGTCCTTTGGCTCATAGCTTTTGTTGTCGACTATTTCTTTCACCTCCAACCTTGATCTAACTTTCCGACCCAGAAATATTGAAGCTGGGGCAACACCAGTTGCAGCATGAGGAGTGCAGCGATATACTTCCAGAACTTTTATCACAGCACTGTTCCAGTCATAGCCATCTGATAACAGTGTTAATGCCCCATTTTTCAATGTTTTATTAAATCGTTCTATTAAACCGTTAGCCATAGGATTCTTTACGGCTGTTTTCAAATGACTAATTCCGCGACATTCAAGGTATTGCTCAAATTCATGACTAGTGAACTGCAGTCCGTTATCGGTCACCATGTCGTCTGGCAAACCGTAACGAGCAAATATAGAATCCAAAAACTTGGTAACAGTCCGTGTTGTAATCGAACCACACGAACATGCTTCAGGATATTTTGAATAATAATCCATCAGCACTATTAAAAATCGATTATGGGCTGGTGCAGCAGAAATAGGGCCAATTATATCGATTCCTAGTTTCTTCCAGGGTCCACTGGGTATGTCTATAGGTTGTAACGGGGGACGCTCTAGCTTGGCGGACTTGTCCGACAGTTGGCATGGGATACAAGACTTAATAGTGTCCACTACCTGACGATCCATCCCAGGCCACCAATAACTTTGTCGCAAACGCTGTTTGGTTCTTGTCGCACCTTGATGTCCTTCGTGTGCCAGGCTAACCATTTTTTCACGTAGCGATGTAGGAACCACCACCTTTCCAGAACCCCGTAAGAGTAAGCTATCCTGCACATACAGTTCATTCCGTAACTTGTAGTATTGGTCACACTCCAAATGATTTCGCGCCATCCGCGACCAACCATTAACAGTGCACTGAATGATTTGTTGAAGAACTAGATCAGTAGCTGTAGATTCTTGCAACTGTTTCAGTGTCACTGCAGAGCTAAAATTAGCATTAACTGACGCAACAATCATATCCTCGTCCACAAACTGCGACTGAGATATGGGAAGGCGAGATAGCGCGTCTGCAACTAGGTTTTGCGCACCGGGTCTATACTGTACCGTATAGTTGTAGGGCAGCAATCGGTTATACCAGCGACTTATTCTGGCTGGTTTGCACCCTTTGCCAGAACAGGACAAAAGGGTTGTAAGCGCTTGGTTGTCAGTGCGGAGTGTAAAATGACGTCCCCACAAAAACACGTGCCAACGCTCACAGGCCCAAACGCAAGCAAGAGCCTCACGTTCACCAACAGAGTACTTTTGCTCTCTTTCTGACAGCTTGTAGGAAGCAAATGCAACTATACGTTCTTGTCCACCATGCAACTGTGACAGACTTGCTCCGAGACCGTATTGCGAAGCATCTGTTGAAACAATAGTACAACGATTTGGATCAAATAGAGCTAAACACGGGGATTTCGAAATCAAACATTTCAATTCTTCAAAAGCCCGATTAGCTGTTTCAGACCAAAAGAACTCCTTGCCGGAAGAAAGCACATCTCGCAATGGCTGACAAACCTGGCTAAAATTTGGGACAAACTTGAGGCAGTAAGTTGCCAGGCCCAGAAAGGAATGCAGCGCTTGAGGATCCTTGGGCACAGGTGCTTCGACAATTGCCATAGTCTTAGCAGGGTCGACTTTTAGCCCAGCATCACACAAAATGTGTCCCAAAAAAGGCAGTTCGCGTACAGAAAGCAGACATTTCTCAATACCGGCACGAATATTGAACTTTTCCAACCGTGCAAGTACCAAATGTAGAGCTTCGTCATGGTCACGACTGTTACGACCAAAAACCAAAATGTCATCCAAATAGACAACAACACCGTTAATGCCAGCCAAAATCATAGTTACCATACGTTGAAAGGCACTAGCAGATGAAGACAGACCCATAGGCAGACGCTTGTACTGGCGTAAACCGTCGTGCGTAAGAAAAGCTGTTAAAGCGCGACTTTCCTCGGACAACTCCATCTGAAAATACGCCTTTTTCAAGTCCAGTTTACTGAACAACTTTGCGCCATGTAACTCTGCATACAGTTCATCGATTGTCGGCAGGGGGAATTTTTCAGCAACCACAGCTCTGTTTAGAGCCCGCAAGTCACAGCAAATACGTACGTCGCCATTCTTTTTTTCAACGACAGTCATAGGGTGTACCCAGTCCGACGCCACGATTCGTTCAATGACGCCATCGTCTTCGAGACGACGCAGTTCCTCAGAGACCTTGTCCCGCAATGCAAAAGGAACACGTCGCAGCTTTTGCACAACAGGCACAGTACCGGGGCGTAACCGTATCGTGTGAGCAAAACCCGGAATTTTACCCAAACCAGTCCCGAACAACTTTGGGTATCTTGCTACTATGTCGTGTGTACTGACATGAGCAACCGTCAAACCAGCGCCGGTAGTAATAGTAATACCCATACGCCTAATTAGATCAAGTCCCAGCAAAGCTGTATCGCCGTCAACAACGTAAAACATAGTCTCGTAAAATTGTTCCCTGAAGCGAGCTCGTAACGATATTTGACCGTGAACCGTAAGCGGTTGTTTGTCGTAATTAGAAAGGCGACACCGTGTCGGGACCAGACCGCCTTTCAACTTGCTGGAATAAATTGAAAAGGGAATCAACGAAACCTTTGATCCAGTGTCTACTAAGAACGTAACCGGTAGAAGGCCGTCCCCAGTCAGCAAATTTAAAGTGCAGCGTAAATAACCAACTGGGACTGTAAGTTGCTCACTAGTCAGCACATTGAAAATTTGCACAGGAGCTTGCGTCTGCTCTGTGTCATTTCCATCACATTCGACCTGTCGCACCATCCGAGCGCCTTTTTTCTTTGCCAAGCATACCCGCTCCATGTGGCCCACTTTGAAGCAAAACCTGCACTTCACGGCTTTGCCCGGACAGCACTGATCATTACTTTTGTGCTCAGTAGACCCACAACGCATGCAATTCTTTCTTGGAAATGAGGTCTTTTGAGGAAATTTCTTTTGGTTTGGGCCAGTATTTGGTCCATAAGTCGTCACCTTGTTCACAGTGTCAGCTGACGCGACATGATGACAAATAGTTTTGCAGTCAGCACTGGCACGTTCTATTTGTCGCGCCAATTGTAACGCCCGCTCTAGTGTCAGATCAGGCTCCATCAGTAAACGCTCCCTGGTACGCTGTGAAGACGTTTTTTCGATGATCTGATCTCGTATCATTTCCTCTTCCAGCGCACCAAAACGACAGTGACTAACCAGTTCCCGAAGACTGGTGTAATAAGCGTCTATAGTCTCACCCGATCGTTGACCCCGCTGGCGGAAAGAATAGCGAGCGGCAATCGTATTGACGGGTGGTTGAAAATGTCTTTGCAAAGTGTCCAAAACCCCAGCCAGAGTGTTTTCCGCAGGAGGGGGCAAGGAATAAAAAATGCGCTGTCCTTCAGGTCCCAGGCAGTGCAGAACCAAACCCACTTGCCTTTGATCAGGAAACTCATGCGCACCGACAGCCAACATGTAATTGTCCAACTGTCGCCGCCACTGACTCCATGGAACCGGAGGCGGGCCAGGAGTCGCGAGAAAAGGGGTAGGACCGGATACAGAATCCATTAGAAAGCCTTTACCCTCGTCGCCATGTTGTAGCCTCTATCAGACCACACTCTTTACTCGTACCAACATATCATGTATTGTATACAATCTCACAAGTCCACAAGTATTGTCAGAATTGTAACATGGCTGGGGCTGGGGCTGGGGCTGGGGCCGGGGCTGGCAGGGTGGCTTGGTTTTACCCACTCCCTAGCACTATGCACATGACCATATGTACACACATATGTACACACATGTACATCCGTTTATGACCAGAAAACAACAAGAAATTTGTTCGTCACATTCCGGCCAACCTTCCCTGCTTTTCGCGAAGGATAAAGCTTGTCCTACACTTTTTGCTGAGCGTTGTAGCTTTACAGATTAATGTAAGACATAAAGCCTACTTTTAAAAATCTAAACTTCAGCCTAAGTCTAAACCCGAATCTCAGCCCGTTTGAAAAAAAAACTAAGCGCAAGTCCAAGTGTGAGCAAAAATTTAGCAAAAACATAGAAGCTACATTGAGTAACTACATGATGTGCTTAATAGGAATAAAAGTTCGCTCCAAAAAGCAAGCTAACAATCCAGCAAGGCAAGCCCCGCACATATGTATTTATTTATCACCAGTGTTAATTCTTGGCCCATATTCACGTACTAACACTAACGCTTCAACATAGTGTTTACACTAAGGCCGATTCACACGGTGCGTTTTTGCCGCTGCGAGTTTGACGCAAAACGCAAGCCGCAGGGTGTCGCAAGCAAAACGCACCGTCTGAACAAGCTTTGCGGCCTTAGTGCGTCTCGCAGGTCAGTTTGCTGCGTCTTTACTGTTTCAAAAAATGACAAATTGGTCCGCGAAATTTGTTTATGCCAACACGTCCGCAGCATCAAAACGCAATGAAATCGCAGGTCGAATAGCAGTCTGGCGTTTAAAACGCTGCGGCAAAATCAAGACGCAGGCATTTCGCACTGAAAACGCTGCGTCTGTCCAGACATTGCGTTTTGCGTGCGGCAAGCTGCGTTTTGCCGCAGCGACAAAAACGCTGCGGCAAAATCGCAGTAAAATCGCAGCGTGTGAATCGGCCTTTAGTGTTAGCGCTTATAAGCGCTAAGTGTTATTCACATACTTAAACCTCTAACATACTAAACATACTTAAGCGCTAACACTTAGCAAACGCTTAGCGTTAGTATGTGAATAACACTTAGTATGTGAATACGGGCTTTTGTGTGAATACGACCTATGTAAGCCAGAGCCCAAATCCAAACGCACCTAACTGACGCATTTTTTAGAATGCAATCTCACAGTCACTCTGTAACAATACTGGAAAGAACTCCAAATTAATCTGAACGAAATAGCCACACCTCTCACATAGCAAAGGTTGAAATTCGTATTTTGTTTTTCGGCTTGGCTCATTTTTAGGGTTCCACAATGATTTTTCAAATTTCGGTATAATGGGCTTGATGGAAAGTCTCCGCTGGAATTTTAAATAGAATGGCACTGCAAAATGAATCAAGCAGTGGCAAAGAGGAAGGAATTAAACAGCAGTTTGTAATGAGAGAAGGAACATACAAGCTAATGACTTTGTCAGAATATTCGCGACCAAATCGAGTGCCCTTGAATCCTCAAGGAAACAACATAGGAACTGCACCCGTTAAAGTATCTTTCCTGCATTTACGAGACGACCCTTCGGGCTTCCCTTATCGTATATGTTTTAATGTTGGTAGAGAGGTCTACGTGTATCACTATCGCGGCGTAAAAAAGGTATGTTTTGGATATTTTTATGAACGACATTTGTGTAAAATCATTTAATTCCGTAACGGAGGTAGTATGTGGGAGTAATCATTTCAGACAAAACTTAGGTTTAAAACTTAAGAAAAGTCAAGCTGTTTCCATTTTGTTTGACTGACCAAAGGTGAAAATTGAAAAACAGCACAGTAATGTAAAGTTAAAACAGAAAAACTATGCATCTGAGTTTTTGTAAATTTTTTGGTTAACAGAAAATACAACTTTTTATTGTTTTTATAGGGAGTTCACAAAAATTTATGTTTTTTATATGCAGAATGTTATTTAAAATTCTGATAAATAAGTTCACCCTGAAAAAGTTAACAGTTTTTTCAGTACTAGGATTCTGTTCTTTGTCATTTCAGGCTGCTGATCTCACGAAACCCATAGATAAACGGGTATACAAAGGAACCTACCCAACATGTCACGATTTTAATCCAGTCACGGCTTCTGTTGAAAGGTTTGCGTTGTATTAATTACGAAACTAGTAACGACGCGTCGACGCTGGGTGGGTGCAACGGTCAGACTGAAGCGGGGGGGGGGGGGTGGAATTATTGTCGATTCTAATTCGCTTCCTACCCCATCTTTTAATAAAAATATGAAACACCCATCGTCAGCCATGTCCCCAATCTGATCTCTAGCCCCCAAAATAGCTGTCGCCCCTTTTAATAAAAATCTGAGGTGAAATTATTGGTGCTAAAACCCTTAGGGGTGGAATAAGTCGGAATTCGGAAAAACGGCATTTTTTCGGCTAGTGATCAGGAGTTTCCCTATATCCCCTAAATCTAGGGGGGCTCAAAATTGAACGCTCTTTCGAATAGGCTAGGTTAGAAGTTTGTAGGATGTAAGCTTTGGCTGGAAATCAAACAGTCCAAAAATTAAACTGTACATGAAATTTTTTGCGCAAAGTTGGATTTAGTCAAAAATACTGAATCAAATGAAAACCTGCTGTTACGATTGAAAGAGCAACTTCTAAGCTACTAAATGCTGAAAAAATTTTGTAAATCGGTTCAGGCTTTGAAAAGTTACGGAACTACGGTAAGCACTAAGCCTGAACCTAAGCACTAAGCCTCAGCCTAAGGCCGAAATTAAAGAAAAAACCAGCTAAGAAGCATCAAGAATATTTTTACCACACTAAAAAACCCTAACTAGCTTTATATTTTAAAAAAATTTGCAGCTATAGCCAGGAATTTGTACTGAACCGTACTTGTGCTGTAACGCTTCAATCAGCCTGGTCCTGGTGGCTTCCGAAAAAGTTCTGTAACTTTTCAAAGCCTGAACCGATTTACAAAATTTTTTCAGCATTTATATAGTAGCTTAGAAGTTGCTCTTTCAATGGTAACAGCAGGTTTTTATTTAATTCAGTATTTTTGACTAAATCCAATTTTGCGCAAAAAAGTTCATGTAAAGTTTAATTTTCGGACAAAGTTTGATGTCCAGCCTGGGTTTATTTTTTGGGCCAAAACGTTAGCATTGGCGAAAATTTTTGAGAGTTTGCTAAAACTTTTTTGGTCGTTTTAGCCAATTTTCCGGCAGAAAAAATTTCTGATAACTCTCCAGTTCGGCAAATTTTGTCCAAAATTCAAAAAATTTTCCTATGCGTCCTCAATTGACCGATTTTTGTCATTAAACGCGAAAAATATCCTTGTGACTACAACCAACACACATCTGCATTTATGTTTCGCGTAACACAGTCATCCAGCCAAGTATTATCTGTTTCTGTTGTTCAATAGGTCAACATCTGTATTAAAAACTGTCACAGATCACGTTCGGTGAGAACATTTCGATGCATCAAACGTGTGTAGTTCAGAATAAATCAAACCAGTTTCGGTTCGCCCTGGGAGCTGCTACACACAATGCCAATCTGAGGCACTTGCTGGTTCATGCGGTTCGAAAACACCAAAATACCCAACCTTTTATAAAGAAAGTGTGCGTTATGTACCACTGTTTTATTGGTGACATTTTAGCGTCATAAGCTGCAACAAAGTCATTTGCAACTACTTTGTCCTCTTTTTTGACACAGTAAAATGCATAAAAATCATATGAATCATCCTAATATTGTAACAGTTACGGTTTAGCAAGTTTTTGCCTAAGTGAATTTAAACATAAAAATATCCGAAAGTTGAACGGACTTCATTTGGCATCGCTGCCAACTACAAAGTGCGCGTTTCGATCGAATCTTTTCTAAACTATACATACATACAATTCTGTGCTCAAATAAGTTGCTCAATTCGATGCCAGGGTAGCAGCAGTGAGTGACTTAAGAATCAACAGTTCACACAAGAATTTCAGCTTTGATTTTCATGTTAATACTTTCAACTTCGGCATTTTTGGCAACTTGACCGCATGTAATATTCTGTTACATCTGTACTTTCCAGGGGCAGAGCGTGCCCAGGGTGGGAGGGGACGAGGAGGAATGACGGTACTTGCCCTTCCCCGAAATTGTTTTCAAGTGAATTTTTACACAAGGGTCCCCCATTAGGTTTTTATTGGCCGGCTGAAAAAATTTCCGAACGTTTCCAATTGATCAAATTTGATGTAAAAATCAAAAAACGCCATTTTTTATGGGCGGCCGCCCCCAGATCCCAGCGACTCTATGGCCTAGTGGTTTTGCACTTGTTGCTATTAGAATGCAAAGTGCGAACTAGTGTATTTGAATTCATTACAAAAATCTTAGGGTGGATGTCACAAAGGTGATTTTACGCACAAAGGTGGGTACGCCGTACGGCCACTGCTTTGGAACTTTTGAAAAATTCATATTTACGTGAAATAAAGCCAAATAAACCCTTGAAAAATGTGGCTAAAAAATTTGGTATTGGCTAAAAAATTTTCAGAGCCTTTAGCCAATTTGCTAAAGCTTCCTGGCGAAAAAATAAACCCAGTGTCCAGCTAAAGCTTACATCCTACAAACTTCTAACCTAGCCCATTCGAAAGAGCGTTCAATTTTGACCCCCCCCCTAGGTTTGGGGGATATAGGGGGACTCTGGATCATTAGTCGAAAAAATGCCGTTTTTCCGACTTATTCGACCCCTAAGGGTTTTAACACCAATAATTTCACTTCAGATTTTTATTAAAAGGGGCAACAGCTATTTTGGTTGCTAGAGATCAGATTGGGTTCATGGCTGACGATGGGGGTTTCATATTTTTATTAAAAGATGGGGTAGGAAGCGAAATAGGATCGAAAATAATTCCCCCCCCCGCTTCAGTCTGACCTCGATGCTGTGTATTTGCGTCCTGGTTCAAGTGTCCAGGCGGCAGGCGCAGATCCACGAATTGCCATAGGAGCAGTGGCGTAGCCAGGGGTAGCGATCGACCGGAGGCTCCTGCAAAAAAGTGCCGGAGCCGCAAAATTTTTCATTGTTGAATTTTTTGCAAAAGCTCAAATTTTGAGAAAGAAATCAAAGCTAACGAAAAGATTCGTGGGTTACAATTACAATACTCATACTACTGCCGGCTGTAATGGAAGCGACCACCCCTCTGCACCATTATGTATATATGTATTTCTACTATTACGTTCCGCCCTTTAATTTAATTTTCTGTTGGGAAAAAGTTTCTGATACGTCGGCAACTGCAATTAACCAAATTCGGCTTAAAATACAAAAGTCTCACATTTCTTTGGGAGCTGCCGCCTCCCTATCCCTGCAACTACGTACGTATGTACGTAACTTAGTGTTTTTAGCTCGACTTTTAGCTCTGATGTTTTTGGCCGGTCAAAATTAGTATAATGTTCAGTGGCGGATCCAGGATGAAATTTCGGGGGGCGGGCGAAATTTTTAAAAATTTTTAGTTTTTTTAAGGTTCTTCATGGAGAAAAAATTGTTTGGTCATATTACAAAACATCAGTAGCGTAGCCAGAAAAAATTTTCGGACGGGAAATGGCTTTTCGATTTTGTGAGATGTGTAAAAATGCACATATCTGCAATTTTATCTGCCAAAAACGACACAAACTCGCATATTTTGTTCAAAAACACTGCAAATTTAAGACCAGAGAAACATAGAAAGTAAAACTGAGGCTTAAAAATACTGGAAATTACATTTATTCTGACAGTCCGGCGAGCTTCCAGAAGCTAGCAAATCTAGAAAATTTACGAAGTACATATTATTTTGACGTTAAACCATTTATTCACAAAATGTGATTTTTGTCCGGTAAAACAGCTGACACAGTGGCGTACCCAGGAAAAATTGGGGGGGGTGTGACATTTCGAGTTTTTGCAATACTGAAAAATAATACACTTTTTGGCAATTTTAACACTTATAAAACACCTTACAAACTCAATTTCACTAAACCACAAAGTCGCAGGGCTCTGGGGGCGGCAGTAATTTTTTTTTATTTTAAATATAATTTTTACCGGCGGGTAATTTTTCCAATTTTTAGACCGAATTTGGTCAACTATAGACGTATCAGAAATTTTTTCCGACAGAAAAGTTAAAACAAAAGATCGTAACGTCGCATCAGTCAGTGTATTACACAAGTATATAAATGTAGCATAATAATATACTAGCGTGAGCCATGCAAATGCAGCATAATGTACTCGTGCATACATGCATAGGTTTTGACGAAAGATAATAACAAGGAATAGCATATAAGCCACATAGTTGCAGGGGTCTGGGGGCGGCAGCCCCCAGAAAAAATTGGGGAAATTTTTTGATTTTTAGGCCAAATTTCGTCAATTGGAGACGTATCGGAAATTTTTTTGGCCGGGCACAAAAAACCAAAGCGGGGACCCTTGTGTAAAATTTCACTTGGGAAAAATTTCGGGGGGGGGGGGGGGCGCACCGCCGCCCCCCTCATGGATCCGCCCCTGATAATGTTTGCTCAGTATGTCCTGTAATCTCGCAAATTTTTGTGTTAAAATTACAAAAGCGTTCATTTTAACCCATTACTAAAAGTTGAAAAGCCATGCCCCAAAACTTTTTCCTGGCTACGCCACTGAGATACACCTCGGGGGCCGTACCCTCCAGAAGCTAGAGACATTTACGGCATTGTATCTTCTACATAGTGCAATCTTTTCCAAATTTATCTATTTTGTGGGGATACCCTTGTTGACAATTTCGTAATGTTCGACTGAAAGGGGGGGCTCAGACGGACCCCCTGAACCACCCTCTTACTACGCCCTTGGCACCCGAGTCAGAATGCCATATTTTATACTGGTCAGTTTGACCAAATTTGTGACTTTTATCAATGGTGATGAAAATTTTTTGTTAGATCTCTCTAAACAGTGACCAGTGGTTTTGGACCCCTCCCTGAGCGATTTGCGTCTCCCCACTCCCTGAAGTCCAAAAAATTTCGCCCAAAAAGGTAGGTTGGCTCCTCCCTCGTCCGGATCCTGGCTACGCTACTGCATCGGAGGGAGGAGGGGGCCTCACAGCGGGGGGGGGGGAGGTGCGGAGCATCGTGAGCCACAATTTAAAATTTTTATTATGCCCTTTTTGCCAAAGGGGGTGGCCCCAGAGCCAAAGAGGAGGGGGCGTAGGCCACTGCTTTGTATTCGCCACTAACACATCGGCATCGGCAACATTTAGTTTGAAAATATTGCTGTTTTCTTCTTAAAAGTAGCATCGAAAATGAAAAAATACCATGAAAATTACATAACCGGCGAGCTGGCGACGGTCAGTGGCGGATCTAGGGGGTTGACCCGCCACCCACGGACCCCGGACCCCCCTTTGGCAAAGATGTCCTAATGATAATTTTCATTTTTTTGTAACTCACGTTGCTCCGCACCCACCCCATCCACTTTTTTTTGTAATTTTTTTTTTGGTATTTGTTTTTTTTTGGGGGGGGGGGGGGATTTTTTTTTTTTATTTATATTTTTTGGGTTTTTTTTTTTTGTTTTTTTTTCTTTTTTTTTCCGGTGGGCCCCCTCCTTTGACACTTTCTAGATCCGCGCCTGGCGACGGTTCAGTCCTGCAAGTTAAAATCTGTAAATTTTACGGAGATTTTTCACATTATGGTCTGCGGACCATAAATTTACTAAACATCATTTTACTGCAATATATTAACCAAAGCGATACACTAAATAATGTGTTAGGCTAGGCAACTAATGTCACAAAAAGCAAAATACACCCATACCCATTTACACATGAACATGTATGTAGTATGTACGCTGTAATGAAGCATTAGAACAGAGTAACATAAGCGAGAGTTGCAGGAGGTCTGGGGCGGCCCCCAGAGATGCAATTGTAAAAAATTTTTAGAACCGAATTGAAAAAAATTAGATTGAATTTGTTTAATTATAGACGTATCGAAAAACTTTTCCGGCCGGGCCATTCACATACAGAAGCCAGTAAGCTACATATACCAGATCAGAACTAATGTACAATCCGCGTATATAATATACGTGTTTTTCTGCATTTGTGATATTGTTTCAGTGCTAGTTTGCTAATTGGATTCTCTGCTGGTCAGATTCAACTCATTGACCCGTTTCGCAAAGACATCGCTATTTCTAAATTATATAATGAAGAGGTGCGTCAGTTGTGAAGTGAAATTGTTTGCTTGAGGGAAGCGTGTTTGAGGTACATCTTGAGTCTTGACTGCATAATATGGATGTGAGGTAGTTAAGGTCCTATGTTAATATTTAGTGTTACGTTTGCGGGTTTGCCCCTAATTTCATCCGTAGGATAGCTCATACCATATTCGGAGGCAGTCAAAGAGGATAACCGATTTGCAAAATAATTTGTCTGAGTTAACACAAACTGTTCGTTTAAACGAAATTTATCTACTGCTACAGTCATACATGTACACAATGTCTCGGTCTGGGGGGGGGGCTTGTCCCAGAAATTTTGAAATTTTAGGGGGGGCTTGTCCCGACTTTTCGGCGGCATGAGCGGACAAAAACGCAAAAATTTTAAATTTTTGACGAAAAAAAGAAATTTTAGTCAAAATTTGGCCATTTTTTGGACATTTTTTCGCTTTTTGTCCTTTTTGAAGCATTTTACGACGATCTGGGGCAATTTTTGAGTGTTTGGGCACCTTTCTTAGAGGGGGGCTTGTCTCGGTGGGTCAAATCTGAGGGGGGCTTGTCCCGGAATTTGAAATTTGGGGTGGGCTTGCCCCCCCCAGACCCCCCACCCCCCACGTACATGTGTGGCTACAGTGCTACTGAAACTGGGTGATAATTTCAGAGACTGATTGACAAATCGCGTGTGACGGCCGTCAAGTGGCTGCCTGGCTCGTCGAAGTATTTCTTGGTTGCTCACGCCTCTGGCCAGTTCTACCTGTACAATGAGGACTTGCCCTGCTGCGTTGCGGCGCCCTCCTATCAGCTGATCAAACAGTCGGACGGCTTTGCTGTGTACAATTGCAAGACCAAAGCTACCCGAAATCCCCTGCAGCGGTGGTCTGTGTGTACGTGACGGTAGTCTTATTCGGATTCGGAGCATAAATTCGGAGCATAAATTCGGAGCATAGATTCGGAGCATAAATTTGCGTTTGCCTTTGCCCTTTAAAGTTAAAACTAAACATTAAACCCTTACTAAAAATTACTACTATATAAATATTTTTCTATTATATATATATATATATATATATATATATATATATATATATATATATATATATATATATATATATATATATATATATATATATATATATATATATATATATATACTTTCATTTTTAGCCTTTCATTGTGGACAACCAGTCATGATCAAGTTTTTACGCTATGGCTATATTCATTATACACTTAATACATTATATTAATGTACACCTAATAAATTATATTATTGTGCACTTAATAAATTATTATTGTTTTAGCTGATAGAGCGGTCAATGAATTCGTATTTAGTCCTGATAACAAATTTATTGGTGAGTCGTTATACGTTTAATTTTGTTGACAAATAGCTGCTTAGACTGGGTTTTTTTTCGCAAGGAAGTTTTAGCAAAGTGGCTAAAAGGTCCGAAATTTTTTTAGCCAATATGAAAATTTTTTAGCTACGTTTTTAAAGCATTTATTTAGCTTCAATTCACTTCAATTTGAATTTTTTCACAAGTGAGTGGCATACCCAGAAAAAAGTTTCGGAGGGGTAATACTTGGAAAGAATGGATTAAAATGCACCTTTTGCAATCTTAACGCAAAAATTCGCTTAGAGACCATAGCCACAGAGTGCAGGGATTTGGCGGCGGACCGTAAGTATCTTATATGCGGTCAGTGGCGTACCCAGAAAACAGTTTCGGGGGGAATGAGTTTTCGATTTTTTGTAGTGGGATAAAATGCACTTTTTAGCCAATGGAAGTTTGTATATAAAATATAACATTTACAAAACCGGCTTAAAACCGTAAGATTACTAAAACACAAAGTTGCAAGGGAGTGGGGGCGGTAGCCCCCAGAAAAAAATTTCGATTTTTTCAATTTTTAGGCCGAATTTGGTAAACTGGAGACGAATCAGAAATTTTTTCAGGAATCATGAAAATTAAAACAAAAGATACGAACAGCAAACGTCACATCAGACAGTATACTACACAAGTAAACGCAGCATAATATACTCGTGTGGACATGCATAGGCTTTGATGAATTGCAGTAACAAAGAAAAGTAAGCCACACAGTCACAAGGGTCTGGAGGCAGCAGCCCCCAGGAAAAATTTAACGAATTTTATTTATTATTGGGTCAAATTTTACCAAGTAGAGACGTATATATTGGGAATTTTTATCGGCTGGGTTTTCAGTAAACGAAGTAACTTAACAAATTTATCCTGAAAAGTTGAACAACAGAATGATAAAATACTTGACTGGATCACTATGTTAAATGAAACACTGTTGCAGATGGGTGTACATTGTAGTCACAAGGAAATTTTGGACACAATTTGGTGAATTGGAGAGTTATCAGAAATTTTTTCTGCAGAATTTGTTTTAGCAAATTGGCTAAAACGACCAAAAAAGTTTTAGCAAACTCTCAAAAATTTTCGCCAGTGCTAACGTTTTGGCCCAAAAAACCCAGTGCTTAGGTTTAAGTTTTTCTATATTTCGACCTTAAAACCACAATGTATGTCGTTTTGCACGATTTCCACTTTTATTACGAGAAATTGCTTGAGTCGTTAGAAATTTAGAAGATATTTGAAATTTCAACGGGGCTAAAACCACGGTTTAAGAAAATTTACGAAATTGGTAAAGATTTAGGCAATAATTCATATTGAAATTATGTGCAAATCATATAAATTCGTCGTAAAACCATGGTTTTATAAAACCACGTGTGCGGAGTCAATTCTTAATGTTTTGATTTCCTCCATATTCAGTTCGTTGAGTTTGTTTATTCGATTTTATTTTCGTCAGTTTAGTTAGTTAGTTCAATGATATATTTTTAGTCATGTGTATGCGTTTTGTATTTATTAAGGGCCGATCTTGTTGCTAAAAACAGATGTGTTTGTTACATATTTTAAGTAGCTAAGCTAAGCTACCAAGCGATAGTGCGTGGCAACCAGATTACAGGAACCTATTGAAGTATTTTCAACTGCCACGAGCTTCCCTAATTTCTTTTAAGGGGGTAGTGTCGCCAAAGCAGTTTTGCTCATAGGTTGCAAAACGAGAGCTTTTTGCTTTGAAATTGTACGTTCACTGAGAAACTAGTGAAGTGCCATATGGTATCAAATAAATACTGCCAGACACCAGACTACCAATATCTACCAATATTTTGAATCAATCACCATTTGTGAGCTAGACATCACACAATAGAGATATAAAAGTTCAAAAAATCGAGGCAGATATCAGATTGGCCAGCTTGTGAAGTACATGTAATGTTTTGACGCACAGTTTTTTCCAACAAATAAGAAAAATAAAAAATGAAGGTTCGTTTTTCTTTTGATTTTAAAATAAGCGTCTAAATTTTTCACAATTTATCATTATTGCTGTGAGTACTTTACTGTTTACGCACAGTTTCACAGTTCAAACAGGTATTACTCCGCAACCACTCAAGCAATTTGCACTAAATTTTGTGTGCATAAACTACAACATATGTCCTTTTAGTCTATGTAAACAAACTAAACAAATAAGTTGATAATTGTGACGAAAAAATCGAATGTGAATAGGTTTTTAAAACGTCATTTTTCCGACTTTGCGACCTCACTGCAAACAGTATACTGCATCAATTTTGATGAAACTTGGCGAAAATACTTGCCTCAACATATATTTTCAAAATATATAAAGAATGATGTCTTATTTTTTTTCTAAAAATGTTTTACAGTTACGCAAAATCGACTGCTTTCGCGACACTACCCCCTTAAGATCCAGTGAGCGGATGCACTATAAAAATTGTATTTAACCCAAACCACATTCGTAGCCATGAACATAACAGAATTGACATTAACATTAACCGCAATCGGTTAAAGAACGCTGCTAGAATATGCTCGGCCGCAGTGTCAGTTACGCCATGGCTGAGATTTATTCTTTTTATCATGCGTTCTACTTGTACAATTTTTATCGCTTTTCTATTTTTATTTCAGCATTTGCTTGTCAGGATGGATTTTTGAAGGTGGTGAATTATGAAAGCATGGAATTGGTGGGAATTATGTGCAGTTATTTTGGGGGAATACTCTGCGCAGCCTGGTCACCGGATGGAAAATATATTGGTAATTCACGTTAACAAAGAACTCGGGTTGTCATTTGCAGTAACAGTTTGTGTGGTATATACGTAATAGTCCACCCACATTTTTTTAATTTTCCCGTTTTTTGTTGACAATGACAATGTGACCGAAAAATATTACCATAAATTCTTATTCAACTGGTAAACATGCAAAGATCTTTGTTGAACAACTCGGGATTATTGAGCTTGAAGATATGACTGCAGTGACGTGGGTCGTCTTGAAAGCGTGGGATATTGATTGTAATTTGTTTTTTTGACTTTGCACGTTTGCATAGTCATTACTTTTTGACCAGGGGCGGATTCAGAATGAAATTGCCGCCCCTAATCTGCCACTGCTTTTGACACAACCATGCGTAAACAGTATTCTTAGCAAAGTTTAGTCTATCTGTCTGCAATACGCGACTCGGGTAGTCATGGCTGAGCCGCTTCAGATTTGTAGGCTTAGTCGATTAGTCTGAAGATGTGTGTAATAACCGTATAACTATTTTGCAGCTAAAATTAGTTTATCTCAGATGAAAAAGTTTTGAGCACATGAACTTTGACTGCTTTTGGACACTAGTCACTACCACCATTCACCCTAATTTGAAGATTGACACAGTTTAATGTTATAAGATTATGTATTATGCATTAAAGTTCGTAGAAATCAAAATTCACTTAACGTTTGTGCAAGTTTGTCTATGAATTTAATTTTTGTTTTAGTGACTGGGGGCGAGGATGATCTGGTGAATGTTTATTCGTTCTATGAGAAGCGAGTGGTTTGTCGGGGACACGGGCATCGCAGCTGGGTGGCTCAAGTAGCTTTTGATCCCTACACCACTTCGCTGGGAGATGTAGACTTGGATATGATAGGTATTAATGCTAATGCTGTTATTTTGGGACAAAAGTTTATTGGAGACCATACAATACATGTATGGGGGGTTGGTCACCCCCAAAATCGAGGGGCCGGGGGTTCCGAAAATTTGCGCAAATCTAGTGCAAAAATGGCATTTTTTGTGAAAATTTTACATTTACATTAAATTTTGCAAAATTTCGGGTATTTTTGGTAGATTAGTGGGGGAAGGCGAAGGGTCCCCAAAATTTGGTTGGAGAGTTCCCCTCAAAATATGACATGTATGCTGTATGGCTATTAATTGTTTATACGATAAGAACACAGAAGGAAGTAAAGTCTTGCCAACAGTTTGGGATGAATGCATAACGGTAGTAGTAGCTTTTTAGCCAAGATGTTCAAACTTTTATGTAACTTGATGGTTTTTGTTTGTCACGTGTACCTGATTCGGGTAGGGCCTCTACAGTCTACGAGAGTGTCAGATCTAGTCTACAAGTTTCATAAGTTTTTTGCGTTTCGAACTCTACGTTTTTCAAGTGCAACATTTAGCGGTCGGGTAAAGCCATGTAGTTAAATTTGTTAACAGTAATTCGGTTCTGACCTAGAGGAGTTCTAACCTCAGTCAGGAAGTTCCAATTCAGCGTACATTCGTGAACTGCATAAATTAAGTAGTTATTAACGTAACCGGGACTTGCCGTTGTCACATGTTATTCTTACTTTCCAATGATAAATCGCGCTGTTTACACATACACTACGCGCATATGTGTAACAGCGCACACAAAAATAACTATACCATAACTGTATAGTCTATAACTAAAACTGTGAAATCCTGATTTTGCAATTTACTTATTGCTTCTTTGAAACATTAGCAGGACGAGTTTCGTAGTTATTTTAGTCTCTCAATTAATGCGGCATTTACTTAGCTCAGCCTCAGGGTTAAAGAGTTTGAAATGAGCACCGGGTCCGGGACCTTCATAGTCACACAATATGTAACGGGCTAAAAATTTTGGGGATCCTCTGACCCCGGACCCCGTGGTTTTTTACGTAAAATACTGCTTATATATTCAGTGTACCTTAAAACTGCACAGTGAAAGATAATAAGAATACTCACAATTTCTGTAGCCTTCATTTGCCCGCCAAGTGGCTGTAAATCCAAGCTTGGCCGCTCCAGTTCGCTTAATTTCACCCAAAAATAGCAAATTCTCCTTTTTTTGTTTCCCATCTCCATTCTAACCCCTGCAACTTTATTCTTTCTGTTCCTTGTTATTATTATTCATGAAAGCGTAAGCAAAGTACTATAATAGGTGCACTCTGCACCATCTATTAATGCACCGTTTAGTGAATTGTTTTGGCTGTTTATCCTAAATAAACGGACACTTTTAGTACATGGCCTGTCCGTAATATCTGAAATCTCCTTAGAACTATATTAGTTGCTTTTAGTTTTAGACCCGCGCAGGCATACCGGTTATGTGATTTTTGGTGTTTGCAGCTCCAATTTTGCTTTTGATGCAGGGGTGTTGCGGCTCCTATTTTTCCTATTTTTTGACCACCTCCTATTTTTTCCTATTTTTTGAGAAAAATTCCTATTTTTTTCAAAATTTCATTGGAATGCATAATTTTTAAGGCAAATTCCGAAACTGCCGCTGCGTTTATTACGAATTCAGATTGTCCATTAACTTGCAATTACTTGAGTCGGTCGTCGATGACACCACAGTGCTGCTTGCGGGTCGAAATTTCCAATCCAGGTCACATGAAATCTTCCGGACAGGATATCCTGTCTCACCTTAGGAAACCGTGTCCCCTACAAGTTGCTAAGGAAATCTTGTCCCGTACATGAAATCTTGTCCCCTCCTCTTCTTAGGAAATCTTGTGATCTTTCCAGGAAATTGTTTTTTGTATTACATTTTTTGCAAGCTACCCCCAAATTATACAATTTAATTTAATACCAATATCATTTTTTAGCTATTTTTACATATTATATAGAACTATATTTTTATAACGTAAAAATGTTTGGGTAAATTTTTATGGACATTTTCGAAAGTTTACTCAGATATCGATTTTTGCCTCCAAATGTCAAGTTTTGAAAGCTCATATTTCCCACCAGGATCAATTGCAGGAGTTAAAACTGCGCATAACTTAATAAGTTATGTGGAACAATGTTTGGACAAAATTTGAGCCCGATCTGAAAAAGTCTATTTTTTCGACTGCGAAAACCTTCGTGTTCGTCGGCTGGTACTCAGAAGTGAGAACGTGTCTTAAGCAATAAAAGGTGCACAATGTTCCTACATACACTCGCTTATATACGCTTTCGTGAAAAGCAAAAGCAAGGAATACTAAACCATGAAGTAGCAGGGGTCTGGGGGCGGGAGCCCCCAGAAAAAAGCTTGAGGAATTTTCGATTTTAAAGCCAAATTTAGTCATTTGGAGATGTATATATCGGAAATGTTTTTCAGCCGGACCATACAAAATCAGAGGGGGGACCCTTCAGATCGGTGAGCAGAATTGAGCAAAATTTCAATAATTTTGGTGAGCAAAATTTCAAAATCCTGAGCATTTTCCCCGAATTTTGCCCAAAAAAACTAGTTTTTGACTCGTGCTAACGAGAACAATTAATGGAAAAGGAAACAGGGAAACGAATACAATAGCTGGCATCTTACCACACGCATATCGCCGATCGCAATAGCAAAACTGCTTCATTTGGTGGTTGATGAGGATTAATTCAAAGTGAATTGCTGCATATTGCCCTCAAGTCTAAGCAGGGTTTTTTGGTCTGAAAAGTTTAGGCCACTTGGCCTCAGGTCCAAAATTTTTTTAGGCCAATTGACAAAAAGCTTAGGCCAACTCATTTTTGCGTTTTCGCAAAAATTATTTACAAAAATGAGCATATTATATATATATATATATATATATATATATATATATATATATATAATATATAATATATAATATATATATATATATATATATATATATATATATATATATATATATATATATATATATATTGTGCAGTGGTGTAGCCAGAAACAAATTTTGGAGGGAATCGACTTTTAGAATTTTAGCTTGTTCAAATGCATTCAACTTCAACAGAAATTTTAACACAAAAACGACACATACATATTAGCATATTCATTCAATCAAAAAAATACTTTTTAGTTAAAAGAGCGGCATCTAAAATTTTTTTGGAGCTCAAACTACCAAAAAATTACACAGCAGCGTGGTGGATTGGCGAGGATCCACAAGATTTTTTTATATTACGGACCCTAAATTCACCAGAAATGACATTTTTTCTACCATAAATCAGCTTTACGTATATATATATATATATATATATATAAATATATATATATATATATATATATATATATATATATATATATATATATATATATATATATATATAAATATATATATATATATATATACAAACTATACATTATAGTGGCGTATCCAGAAAAAAATTTCGGGGAGAATGACTCAATTATTTGTAATGGGTTGGTTAAAAGGCGCTTTTTAGCAATTTTAACACGCCTTACAAACGTAAGACTACTAAAACGCACAGCTGCAGGGGTCTGGGGACGGCATCCCCCAGAAGAAAATTGGCGACTTTTCCAATTTTTAGCCCAAATTTGGTCAACTGGAGGCGTATCAGAAATTTTTTCTGACAAAAATTGAAACAAAAGATGGAACGTCACATCAGACAGTCTATTACACAAGTCAATGTAGCATAATATACTCGTGTAATTATGTAAATGCAGCATAATGTACTTGTGTATAGACGCATAGGCTTTGATGAAAGATAGTAACAAGGTATAGTAAGCCACAGAGTCGCAGGGGTCTGGGGGTGGGAGCCCCCAGAAAACAATGGGAAAAATTTTTTGATTTTTAGGCCAAATTTGGTCAATTGGAGACGTATCGGAAATTTTTTCTCCGTCCGCAGCTGAAAAAGTTTAGGCCAGCTGGCCTCAATCGCTGAAAAAATTTAAGCCAATCCGAAAAAATTTAGGCCATGGCCTAAAAAAACCCAGAGTCTAAACGAAGAGCCTGTGTACTGTGTAGCCGCTTTTATTGTTGCTGAAGCCGTGAGTATCTTGTACTAAGACGAAACAACCACAGTTTATTGTTACACAGGTCAATATTTCAGTACGCCAAAAATTCCTGTTTTTTCCTATTTTTTGCTCTAAAATTCCTTTTTTCCTATTTTTCTCTGGGAAATTCCTATTTTATTTCCTATTTTTTCGTAAAAGGGCCGCAACACCCCTGTCGATGCCGCTTTAGCCAAAAAACAGTATTATTTTTGTACAAAGTGTGCTATATAACGTGTAGTTTTTAAATTGCGATTCAGTGGTTTTTAACACATTTGTAAAAGTTCAGTTAAAGTTATTAGTATCGGTAAATTTTTTTGGCTACGCAACTGACAGATTGGGCATGTATATTAAGACTTAAGCTTCCCTAACGTCGTTCCTCCAAATCAGTGGATGGATATGCTCGAATTGAACACAAAAACTCTGAAAAAGTCTAAATTATTGGCAGGAAGTGATGTACATATTGCATGCTAAGTCTTATACGTTACGCCAACGGGTACTTTAGTTTCTTCCTTTGCACTGTAGGCAGCGAAGAAGACATTGATTCTCAGAACACGTTTGGCTCAGGCGACGTGGCCATGCGCCCGACGGCGGACTGTGGCCAGACCAGACTGCGTCGCTCCTTCCGGCTGGGACGCGGGCCCAAGCGCATGTCCACCAGCAGCCAGTCCCTCACTGCCTCGCCCTGCTACCGATTCGGCTCCGTCGGACACGACACCCAGCTCTGTCTCTGGGACTTGACTGGTCAGCAAAGTCCCGCATTAATTCAATGTTTGAGACTGGTCTTAGGTGAACGTGCTCGGTTCAAGATTCCTTAATTTTTGTTAAAACATGGCGATAACCTTTAGTGAATTGTAATTAAGATGCGTATTTTTATCAAGATTTCTTATCTGTCGACGAACTAAAGTTGGAACCTTTGCTATGTTTGCCGGATATAATCTTTTTCCGAAAAAGTTTACCCGGTAATAATTCTGTTACTCTAATTTCGTACTGGAGCATGCTAATATGCACGCAACGTCTCTGAAATACTGCCATCATTATTTTCCTAGAATATGCAAACTGTGTAGTTGATTATTCATTGGAAATGTTCTGGGTGCTGTAACGTTACTAAGTGCGATTTACAAACTGCGCCCTTTCCTTTTAACGTATAATATGGCAATATGATATTTTTAAAAACTGTGCTTAGCCTAGGTTTGCTAAACCGGGACCTGTCATTATTGGTCAGAAGTAGACAAGTTCTGTGCTAATCGGGCAATATTCTGCTGCAATATTACCTAAAAGCATTAATTGTATTTGTGTGTTTCAGACGAAGACTTGAAGCAGCCCCCTCCGCGTGTGCGCACCAGTTCTGTGTTCACCGCCATTCCGCCCCCCCTCAGCAATCTAACCAATAATATCCTTTCGGCCTTGACCTCTGACCCCCCCGCCGCCGGTGGCCCCCCTGCCACCACGGCTGCCAGCAATGCCCACAGCCCCCTCAGTCCCTCAGACTCACTGCCGGCCAAATTCAATACTATGAACATGGCTGGCAGCACCAGTGTCCCCCTGCCCCCCATTTCCGGCGCACGTGATCTCAACCTAGGACTGCTGCCCGGCTCAGGGGTCACCGGGGGGTCCGGGTCAGGAGGTGCCGAGAACCCACCGCCCCCCAAACATCGCAAAGCCTTTAGTTTGACTGGCAAAAGTAGCAAACACGCCCAGAGTGGGAATCAAAATGATAAGGACAAAAATCAACTGCACGGCTCAAAATTGCAAGACGATGCGCTAAAGCTGCTGGGAAGCCCCGTGTGTCCGCGCCCAGAAGACGTGCCCATGATTGAGCCTCAGATCACTAAAAAGATTGCTCACGAACGACTCACTGTGCTGGTGTTTCGCGAAGACTGCATTGTGACCGCCTGTCAGGAGGGATTCATCTGCACATGGGCGCGACCCGGAAAAGCTGTACGTTACAATAGTGTTAGTAAATAATGTAGGGTTAAATAATTAAATAATGTTATAATTAATTCGTAATCATTAATCCATGAATTGGTGGTGTAACGGAGGCGAAACTGTCGGGGGCCACTCTGGTCGATTTTTTAGAACCCTTTTCAACTCATCGACTAAAAATAACCCAAATTTTGCAAGATTTTCAAAAATTGCTGTTTTCGTACTTTTGCTCATATCTTGGGATCCTTTCCCCCTCGATTTTGGGCATGCTTATTGCTTACCTGCTGATTCAATAGAATTAATTATGGTAAGAAAAATAATAACGGAGTACAAAAGTGAAACAAAATAATGTCCTATTTTACTGAAACATTTGAAAACGAACACTGCATTTCTCTAGCCGTATTTTTTGTGTTTTTCGAGTGATTTGTTTACTTATATCCGTTTTTTTTGTTATAGGGCTTAAGTCAGCAGCAGAGCGTCAACTCGCCCAATCCTGGTGGTAGCCCTAATTTACTGCCTGGTGGTACGGTTGTTTGATGTATCCCTGTACAGACCGCCTGTGTGTATTACTGTAAAATGTGTAAATATATAATAGAATGCTCTCTAATATTTTGTTACATTGTATGTGAGGGGAAGATGGAGACCCCTGAAAAAACGGAGGTTCAGTCATTAAAGTTATGTTTTGGGTCCCCTAAAGTTTGGTCCCCGCTGCGCTGCATATTATATGGATGCGGAAGTATTTAGTGAGCTGTAATGGCATCGCTTGGATTTGTTTTATGTGTGGTTTAAATTTTTGCACTGTTAAAAATTTATATCATGGTAAGGCTAAACTTTGTCATTAAGAATCAGTTTTTGGATGAAAATTAGCTTATGTGGAATTAAGATGTTGAGCCCTTCTTGTGTCAGTCAAGTGTTGATTTGTGCTTGCAGCCGGCAAGATAAATTCAGCAAATAGTCGAAAGGATGAGAATATGTGATTATTGTTTTATCTCAATTTTGCCGTCTGAAACGGTCATACGGCTATATTTATGTGTCGGCCCTTAAATTTCAAGTGATTTTGTAGTATTTTTTGTTGTGACCTTCAAGTATCTGTGTCTTTGTTTAATCGTCTGTGGTGGTGGTTTTCGATTTTTAGCTTGTTTGTTTTGGTATAAATGTAAGATAGCTGTCCTGTTTGGAAATGTTTTTCCAAGGTTTGTTTTTTGGTGTGCATCGTGGTTGTTGTGATGCGTGATTGTATTGTTCTTCTTTATAGCACCTTTTTCGATTTGAATTTTTGGAATATTCAGCGTGATGTTTTCGTTTGTGGTCATATTTTATTAAAATTAAAACAATTCTAAGAAAACTTATATCTACTGTTCAGCTCTCAACATTGATCATGCTTACTTTTTGTATTATAGAATATACTGTATTTAAATTATTTTACTCTATAGTATGAACTGTTGAGTTTGGCATCAGTGAATTTAAATTGCGACGTTTTTAAGCATCAGCAGCGGTGAAATGCATCATTGAAATGAAATTTTCTGCGACTTGAAAAAATGTGGAATACCGAGTCACTCGGGTGCAACTGACTAAAGTTGGACCAATAAATGCTACACCCTAAAACACAAAGAAACTCGCGATTTTATTACGAAATGAACGAACTGCAGGCATACAGCCAGTAGTCACGAACATCACGCCACCCGTTTTGTCTCAGGATTCAGCAAGTTCTGGTCAATTTTTGGTGTTAAATAGTCCTCTGACATAAGTTTCACTAGTACAATTTTAAAGACTGTCGAGTTAGTCGAAATACTTTAAAATTTCAAACCTAAATTTAAATGAAATCTGCAGCGTAGATTTAACATAGAATTCAGTCGTCGTTTAGCACAATTGTGCCAGTAGCCGATATTATGTTATATGTATGCATTAGTGAATAAATGTATTTCTTATTCAGTAAGAATTTACCTTCATTTGATATACTTGTCTGTGAAAGTTCACAGTGAAGCAATAGTTTCGGTTGTCATGGGACAAAAAATGTGTGGAATGTGGATTGATATTTTCGCTGTCACGTAATTTTTTGTCGCATTTTTTGTTCTTAATAGCACAGATAGCTTAATTGCTTACTGAAAATTTGGACATCCTAGCGATTAGTAAGTCAAAAAATGTCATGGTTTTTTGTCAAGAAAGGTGATTATTGTGATATGTTTTTATAAAAAAGCAATATAATTTAGTAAACACTTATGAAATCCTGCGATTTGTCAATGGGTAGGTTCTGTAGATTTTCGTTTATCTGTACAAGTACACCAAATTATGCATGTTTGTTGTTTTGCGATTGTTGTATTTGCAAGCTTAGATTTCGTCTAGCATTGTTGAGCTTTACAATCGTGGTATATTTTTACTGTTTTATCATTTTTTGACCAGTATAGTCGCTTGTGTGTTTGTGTGTGTGGTGTGTGTGTGTGTGTGTGTGTGAGGGAGAGAGAGAGATAGATAGAGAGAGAGAATCAGTTCGTAAAGTTCACCACAGTATGAATTGTCCATAGGCCATTACTCGTTACTAGTTACCATTAGTGATTATTAGTTTGCTGTTTGAAAGCAGTGACGAAGTCTTATTTACGAGCAAAACATTATGTTTTCATAATGGTGTTGAAATTGAAAATCATATCATCATTGCATCGACCCTTGTATAGAAAGACGTGTTTTTGTTACTGAGATTCTCGGCTTGTGTTGTGTTTGTGCTGAATTGTCAGAGATGAGAGAAAAGTGTGAAAGTTTGTCATCTTATTGTATTGTGGTGGTCCTTATTGCGTTCTGTATTTCAAGGGCTATATGTTTAGCTGAAGAGTTTAATCGATGAGTGATCGAGTAGGTTTGTTTTGTGACTAAACTTTGTATATAATAATGTTCGTAGTGTGTATATAATAATGTTCGTAGTGATTCAAATGTCCGCGTCAGGGCTTTTTTGGCAATGTTTTTGATATACATGTGATTGAATTGTGTAATAAAATTTAATATATTTTTGTGGGATTTGAGTTTTGAACTGGTTTTAGGGACATATTGCAGAGTTGAGTAATGAGGTTGTTGTGCACCGTTCATAGAATGGTATTAGTGACTTAACCAGAGATAACAGGAATATTTTACAGAGTTTTCGCAACAATGTTCGTCGTTCGACACTGACCTGGGATAGCAGCATAGCATACTCAGTGTGAACAGCCAAGGTATGTAGCGAAGCGACTGTCCTGATCTTCTACTTATCAAATATTTAACAGGGCAGACTCCTCATGAGTCCGTTTTTACGCGGCGGCCTCAGCCGCCGCGTATATACTATAGTGCAGCTGCCTTCTATGATAACATGCAGTTCTGTTACAGAACTGCTGGCAGGTCAGTAAAACACACAGTTTGTGTGGGTGTGTGTAAGATCGTGTATGTACTACCTATGTACGTAGGTCAACGACAGCCAAGTACTCTCATACTAGCAACACTATTGCAATGCAACGAAACCTTTGCATAAATGTTTCCTAGATCGCTTATCAGCGCGCCGTTGTCATCAACTACCTAAGGTATTCAAGGCCAAATGGCAGCCCTGCAATTAGTGTCTTTGCGTTCTGAGCGTTGTGACACAAAATGCAACTTTTTCAAGCGTTTGCCGAATCTAAAAAAAGTCGGCTTCAAATAATGTCCTTTTTGTGGAAATCGCTTTTTCTCTTGATTTTGGATTATTCTACAAAACATACCCGGATGGTTCAAATTACATTAATTTTACTTGGTGTTCCATTTTTGCCCTATAGATTTTCGTGTGAGTGTTCAGTGTTCAGTTGCACTTTGCAGTGCTTACTATTTACATCATGTACACCATAAACGTGATTGAAGTTTTAAAGTTCTGCAGTAGGGTGTCTATTCTGTTGGGATGTTGGCTTGCCAAAGTACAGATCGTCGAACTTTATACACAACGTCGTCAGCGGCTCCTCTACTCTTTGGCTTGTCACACAATCTAGCGAAAATAACTAACACAGCACTAGTGGTGGCAACCTAGTTTTTTTCGAAACTAGGTAAAGTAAAGTAAAATTTCACAAAACTAGGTAAACTAGGTAAAAGTACCTAGTTTTTACCGAGTTTCGTGCGAAAACTAGGTAGTACCAAGAGTACATAATAGGATTATGTATTCCTATTATGTACTCTTGGTAGTACTTTACCAAAACTAGGTAGTACCTAGTTTTTTTTGAATCGATGTTATCATCTATTAACCGATACTGTGTATGTTATCAAATATATTCTGATCCTTTACCTAGTAATTGAAGCTTGAGAGTATAGTTTTAACCATTTTTTAACTAATTATTCTCTCAGTTAACTTCAATTTGTCTTAAGAAGTTATCAAAGGCAAGCAGAAGTGTGGCCTAGATGAGTCTCTAGTCCCTAGTCCGTAGTCTCTGCATCTTAGGACAAGATAAAGCAGCGTGGAAAAGATAGAAGTATACATATATTTATTTTTTAAAAAAATAAAGATTTGAAATGCTGATTCCCCCCCTTATCGCTTTAATGCCTAGAGTATCTCTCTCTAGGCAACCTCAGTCTCACACCGTCTGGCTGTTTGGCCTTTGCTCTAACTACGTGCGTCGTGGAGAGATTGCGTAACCAATAATCGATAGAGAAATGAATGGTGGGCAGATCATAAACAGTCGATTAAGTATCTATGACTAGAGTTCCTTCGCGGACCGGTGGCGAGGGCGGGCCGAGGGCCCGGCCCGCATTTTCGGGGTGTCGGCCCGGCCTGGCCGCCCCGCAGAATTTATGGCCCGCGGCCCGCCACTGTACGAAATTTTACAAAAAATCGCCAAAAAGGTTAAAAATTGCATAAATAGTCAAACACTATCCAACAAAGTAGCTTTTCCCTAAGCCTACTTCTGAATTAATAATTCAATAAATTTGTAAATTTGTATGTTTGCATGTTGAACCACGCATGTAGTTATGTGGGAGTGGGAATATGGTAAAAGACCCCGCCCTAAACTTTTGTTCCAGGGAAAGGAGGGGGTCCTGCTAAGGGTAATAGACGGGAAAAGGTCCCGGCAGCAAAATTTTAGACTAAAATTTTAAAAAATTCGGTATTTATTACTATGTGTAAGCTAAATTTTGGCCGAAAATTGTCGAAATTGGTGCTTTTCAGCCAAGCAGTGAAATAAAAACGGTAAATATTAGGTCAGTTTTGTCAGTTTGGGGAAAAGTAACTGAGACTAGGTAACAGTGGACTGTACCAAATCGGATTAACTTAAGTCTGAGCTTGAGCTAAACTCCAGCTAAATCGATTTAGTTAAATCCCAGTTAAATCGCAACTAAACCTCAGTTTTCAACTAAATCTTAAGCGCCAACTGGGCTAATCTTCATTGGTGCAGCGGACTTAAACCGATTTAAGGAATTTAAGCCTGAGCTAAATCGGTTTAAGCTAATCGTCAGTTAATCTGATTTGGTGCAGTCCTGAGTCCACCCTTAGTGAGCTGATATGATCCACGTTACTCTTTTTCGAAATTGGCAGGTATAGGCACAGGGTACAAATACTATCACTTTTAAAAACGACGAGACACTAAAAACCGATCAGGGGGTTCAATGACTAGGCACAAATAAGGGTCGACTACGGCAAACGGACAAACGGACATAGGGTACACGGACAAAGGACATTTTGTCCGTTTTTACAATTCATACTTTTTAGAGCAAAACGGACATTGAGACATTACGGACGTACGGCATACGGACAAAGGTGCGATTCATACTTTTAAGCCGTATGTCCGTTTGTACGTATGCCCAACAATTTCGGGCAGAGTTGAACTGAACTTAGGTAACTTTGCCGGACATACGGACAAAGTGAAATGGTGCCGTTTGGTACGGATGAACGGACATACGGCTGAAGGGCAAACGGGCATACGGCTGAACGGACGAAAGTATGAATCAAATGGCCGTTCTGCCGCTCATTTTGTCGGATGTCTGTTCGTCCGTTTGCCCGTATGTCCCAATGTCCGTATGAATCGACCCTAAGGGTTGATTTTTCTTTACGCTTACGCATGCAAAAGTTACCCAAACCGTTAAAAAAATTTACCTAGTTTACCTAGTTTTGAAAAACTAGGTGGTAGTAAAAACAAAACTAGGTAAAAGTAAAACTAGGTAGCCGAAAACGAAACTAGGTAGTACTTAGTACTTTTACCTAGTTTTAAAAAACTAGGTACTTAAGTAAACTAGGTACTTTTACCTAGTATTGCCACCACTACACAGCACAACACGACAGTGAAGGTCACCCATGTACGTGGATTCAGATTTCAGACATTTGACTAGGACATAGGACTGCAGTTACTACATTTGACTAAGACTGCATTTACTGAAGATTTATAAAGTATCTGAACAGAACATTTAGAACAGTTTATACTGATTTGGCCAGAAATTGAAACTAAGACATGTCGGTATATTAACCCAATTATGCGCACTACAAACCTTAGGCACCCAGACCCAACGTGATGGATCACCCAACGTATAAAACTTAGCTAGCTTATTGTAGTCGACTGATCTTCAAATTGTTTTTTCAGGAATCGTACACTAGATCTTTCCATTTAGTGCCCCAGCATCAGTCCTACTGCCACACCACAACAAAACCTATGCTTAATTAAGCAATGTGGAAATTTGACTTTTTTCGCAGTAAAAGTAATATTTTCGTTTTGGCCGCATTATGATTTTTGATCGCAACTCCGACAGTCAGCTTTTTGTGCATCAGAATACTGCGGATATTGTAGTGTATTTCTAGAAATCAACCTATAGCAGACGCAGGGCTGCTGTGTTAATACTCTAGGATGAGGTACATGCTATGCAATGGCACAAAATTTTCACGAAGTTTCAACCATCAATCGGCTGATTATGTTTTGTTCACCAAACTCTATCAAATGGTGGTTTTGCGAGCTCTCTACGATGCACGTAGCTAGAGCAATGGTTAAACAACTAGGTGTCAGCGTCTGGCTGCCTAGACAGAGAACATCCAGAGTCAATGGGATAAGTTCAAAATGTTGGCTTTAATAAATTTAGCTGCCGCGTTTTATATTCGAAGAATATCCTCAGCACTGCAAGTATATCGCAACGAATTCTATCCAAAATTAGTTTAACTTTACTCGCAAAACGTGCTTGTTTGCAAACACGTTTGCACACTAATGGTGTTGATCTGTTCAGCCGATAAGAAATGGGCATCAACATTGACAACCCCATTGCACAAAACATCTTAAAAACTTTAGTGCAACGGGAACCCCCTGAGCTTTTTACGCGATCCCTTCAGGAGCCGCGTATGTAGAGCAGCCCAATGTGAACCACTTAAAATTTTAAACTCAAACTGCTGATGTTTGGCTCAAGTTTTCTCAGCAATCAGTTGAGCAATTGCCTTAAAATTTCACATCGATTATAACTGATAGTCAACGAATTGCTTGCAAAATTTTACGCCAGAATGTTAATTTGGGACATTTGAAACCAGAGTTTTGCCATGCCATGCCAGAGTTTTGGGACATTTAAAACTGAAAATTTGAAATTGGTGCACATTAAGAGCCAGGGCCAAAAGTGAACCGGTCATGCCCTTGACTGCACCAGTCCGCTTTCCAGGGCACAAACTAATGAGCTAGCGTTTGCGAACCATGCGTAAGCTAGCAAATGGTGTAAACTGCAAGTGTACAAAAATTCTTTTAAAATCGTTCAGTGTATGGTGAGAAAATGTATAAAGAAAAACAGCGCAAAAATGACATCAGAAAATCTTAAATTCTGCATTAATTCAATAGTTGAAATAAAATTTTTCAAAAACAGTCCTACCAGTGGACTGTGGAGTGGTTCATTTCGGGGCCCTAAACTGCACCAAAAACCGTTAAGGTGTGGTGGCCAAAAGTGCATCAGTTTTGGAGACTGTAAAACTCTCACAATGAGCACGAACTTTAGCTTGTTGTTAATTATGGCGTTGCTCCGTTCAATGAACTGTGTTCACAAAAAAATCCAATTGAAAATGATGCTGCATAACTTTGTAGTGAGGATTACATTTTTGGTGCAAAAATGGGCACTGGTGCATATTAGAATTGAGGGTGGTGAACATTAGGGATGAACTTCAAGATTAGGTGCTTCACTATAAGCAGCTTCTCATACGTGTTGGGTCGGGTGCAGCTTCAAGTTAAAAAACTAACATATTTAAATTCAGCGATAAATTCCAAGTCTAGTAGTGCTAAAAATGTACAACTTTTACGCTGAATTAACGGAATTATTCCAGATTTCTCAAAAAATGGTCATGGGTCCTGTCCGCCTGAACAACACATATTTTTCAACTCCGTTGAAACTTCTGTCAGTTATAGTTGTGTTGTCAAACTCCTCTGTCGTGTGGTATAACTTTTTAGGTGAGACTTGCATCACAGTGAGAGTTAACATGCATTTGAACATGCTACTGGTGTATATGTCGTAGTCCAAACTGCTATTCAGGCCAAACAGTGTTTGGACTGAAATTAATCCGTCCAAACTGCTATTAGAGTTTTGCCCAGGCCAAACTGCAATCGGCACTATAATCCTCTAGTTCAACTATAATTAGGCTGACTCAAGAACCCCCGCACAAGCTGTCCGCTCCTGACCTTTTCCAATTGTTTGTAATACTAATTCATTACTGTACTTTCCTAATCAGAGTCATGTTACGCAGTTTATTATTACAGATAGGACAAGGAATTTGCAAAGTAACTGATAAATATGTTCCCCCCGAAATGTTTTCCGACTGAAATTTTGCAGAAGGGTTCCCCCTCTGGTTTTTGTGGTCCGGCCGGGAAAAGTTTCCAATACGTCTCCTATCAGACCTGAAGATTATCACGTGCTGGGATTTAGTTGGGAGGATGGATTCTATTTTGACAAATCCCTTCCCTTTGGTCTAAGTAGCTCCCCATGTATTTGGGAAAGATTTGCCTGCGCCTTAGAGCAAATTCTGAAACTTAACTATGGAATTAGCAATATAGTTCATCTGATGGACGATTTTTGGATGGTTGCCGAAACCCAGTCCAAGTGTCAGATTCAATTGAAAACTGCGATCCAAGTCTTCGATAACCTAGGAGTTCCGCTAGCTCACGAGAAGCAGCAAGGTCCGCTTCAGGTTCTGACTGTTTTTGGCATCGAAGTGGACACTATACAACAGTACATCCGATTACCTCAGGACAAGCTTGAAAAGCTCGATAACTTACTGAAGATGGCCGGGCAAGCAAAATCCATGACTTTGAAACAGTTGCTATCATTAATAGGCCATCTTTCATTCGCATGCAGAGTCGTAGCACCAGGGCGCCCATTTATTCGTAGACTAATTGACCTCACAGTCGGAAAGAAATTTCTATCACATCATATCCGGTTGAATACTGAAGCTCGTAAGGACATAATGGCTTGGCAAACTTTTATCAAACATTGGAACGGCATTAGATACTTCAGGTATGGCAGCTATTGTTCTATCACTCTTTTCACCGACGCAGCTAGTTCGGTGGGTTGCGGCGGCGTGCTAAAAAGTCACTGGTACTCTACCCGATGGCCAGCGTACGTGCTTGATGGCCATCATAAAGATCATCGTTCAATACAATGGATGGAGCTTGCAGCAGTCGCAATCGCATTGTTGGTATGGTCTCCAGTTTGCTCAGGTCATACTGTCCTCTGTAAGTGCGATAATTTGGCGGTTGTACATATGCTCAACAACCGTACTACCAAAGTACAAAAACTTATGCATCTTT
This sequence comes from Trissonchulus sp. WLG1_4, assembly GCA_030248245.1. Lineage (NCBI taxonomy): Eukaryota > Metazoa > Nematoda > Enoplea > Enoplida > Ironidae > Trissonchulus > Trissonchulus sp. WLG1_4. The sequence goes on along the minus strand of JASANF010013085.1, from coordinate 8,920 downwards.
TGCGATTGGTAACCGTTCTATCAATGAAGTACAATTTCTGTATTCGGTCAGAGTTCGTGCCAGGCTCAAAAAATATAGCTGCTGACGCACTTTCTAGAGGCCGTTTTCAGGATTTCGAAGAAAAAGCGCAAATGGGCAAGATACTTGCACGCACTCCAATCACCGACGATATTTGGCAAAACTTGATTCCGAGCTCGAACATTTATGGAGAGCCTCAATCAGCGACAACACGTGGAGACTATACATGAACGCATGGAAACAGTTTGAAGTATTTTGTAAAAATACATGTCTTAACGGCGTTAATTTTAAAGGACAGATTAAGTATTTTATAGCCGATTTGAAAAAAAAAAACGTTTCTTTTGCACGAGTAACTCAATTACTTACAGGAATTAAGTTTATTAGTCAAACACAAATTAGAAATAAGGACTTCCCAGACCTTAGTCAACCCCCCTTTTCCACATGGCTTCGAGGTTATAAACGAAAATCGCCAAAACATATGGCTAAAAATAGATCACCCGTTACTGTTTTTTTGTTATCTAAGATTGTTTCTGCCTCGGACATTCACATAAGATCAAAAAATGAGTCAATCACGTTTAAAGCGGTGATCGTGACTATGTTTTTTGGTCTCTTGAGAGCTAATGAAATATCAAACGTGGAAAACGCAGTACAGTTAAGTCACACTACAGGAAAACATGAAATTAAGGGGTACCTCCCGAAGTCTAAAACAGATCAGGGGGCCAATGGGTGGTATTTCTCAATTCCTTGCTTGTGTGATAGCAAGTGGCCTTTCTGTCCCGGTTATATAGTCAAACAGTATGCAGTTACGTTTGTTAAAAGTCAGCAATGGTTTTCATTTACTACACCAAGAGGAACTGTTCCTACGAGACGTTATATTGAAAAGTTACTAAAGTTAATATTAGTAGCAGTTGGAGAAAATCCTGATTACTTTAACACACATTCTTTACGCATAGGGGCTGCAACTGAATTGGCACAAAGTGGTACTCAAGATTGGGCTATTCAAAGCATTGGTCGCTGGCGTTCTAGCGCATACAAATTCTACACAAGGCTAACCCCCCAGTTTGTGAAACGACGTTTCATGCACATGGCTTAATGTTTTTGTCGTCAGCTGTGTTTTTTGCAGAATGTTCACTAATGCAGATTTGGAAATAAACTGTTGATTGCGTGGCCAGGTGCTCTGTCATGAAGAATAGTAAATTACATGAAACGGATTGGTTTTTTGTGATATTTATGAGATGGAAGAGAGAGGGAGACGGGAGTTGTGTGAGTGGTAAGGTGCTGTCCAGCGAGTGGAAGCCTTCGGTGAGTGCAGGCTTCTGATGTGTGGTTTGGTCACCCCGAGAGAAGCCCTCGGTGAGTGCGGGCTTCTGGGTGCGTGGGTAAGCTCGAGTTACGAGCTAATGTTTTGGATGGCTGGACAGCGCCTACCCGTCTGCCCTCTCTCTGTCTTGGTCTTTGTAGTTGGTTAGGTTACTGTAACCGTAGCTGTTGGCGGAGTTAATTAACCGATTTAACTCCGCTACGGCGGAGGTGTGCGGTTTGATTGTATAAAGACATTCTAAGTAGGAATGTCGTAATGTGTATAGAAACTCACTCCACTTTGTTGTAAACTTTAACGCTGTCCCACCCGCCCGGCCCATAAACGTGATAATGTTGTGCATGTATTTTGGAAATAAATGGTGGACGAGTGGTAAGGTGCTGTCCAGCGAGTGGAAGCCTTCGGTGAGTGCAGGCTTCTGATGTGTGGTTTGGTCACCCCGAGAGAAGCCCTCGGTGAGTGCGGGCTTCTGGGTGCGTGGGTAAGCTCGAGTTACGAGCTAATGTTTTGGATGGCTGGACAGCGCCTACCCGTCTGCCCTCTCTCTGTCTTGGTCTTTGTAGTTGGTTAGGTTACTGTAACCGTAGCTGTTGGCGGAGTTAATTATTACAGATAGGACAAGGAATTTGCAAAGTAACTGATAAATATGTTCCCCCCGAAATGTTTTCCGACTGAAATTTTGCAGAAGGGTTCCCCCTCTGGTTTTTGTGGTCCGGCCGGGAAAAGTTTCCAATACGTCTCCAATTGACCGAATTAGCTTAAAAATCGAAAATTTTCCAAATTTTCCAAAATTACCCTCAGTCGGGACATCAAACTTTCTAACTAAAGCCGACTTAGACAACAATTTCTCCATAACCGCAAACTTGTAGGGGTCTAAAATTGTACACTGTACACTTATGTGCAGTGGAGTAACTGACACTGACCCATGTCAATGGTCACCGAATTACAATAGCACTCAGAAATAACAGCAGGAGACCGAAAGTCAGCCTAATTATAGTTGAACTAGAGGATTATAGTGCCGATTGCACTTTGGCCTTGGCAAAACTCTTTGGACGGATTAATTTGGAATTAGTTTGTTTTACATTGGTGGGGAAAAAAAAAAAAAAAATAACAACAAAAAAAACAAAAAAAAATAAAAAGAAAGTGTTCAGAAAGTGTTATAAATCTCATATAATAAAAAAAAAATAATAGTTTTTTTTTTTTTTTTTTACGCCCAAAGGTGTTCGAGCACTTTTTTGCGCACAGATTCACCTCTTCCTTGTGTTGAAGTTATACCAGGCTACGAGTAGTAACTTCAATACAAGAGTATTCCTAAGCTACCGAATGGGGGGAGTTAATATTTAGTTGTTACTTACTAGTAGTATTAGGGGTATTTTAGAATAAGTTTAGGGCGAGATTTGAGACCTGACTTCCGATCCCGCTAACGGGGTTACCGCAAGCGGGGTACAGTCGTGAGTGTCCCAGTTTAATATTTTAATAAAATATTTTATTTTGTTGTAGGTAGTAGTTGCTGCTGCTTTTGTCGTTGTAGTGGCAGTAGTTGGTAGTAGTTGCTGCTGTTTTAGTCGTTGTAGTGGTAGTAGATGGTAGTAGATGCAGCTGCTTTAGTCGTTGTGGTAGTGGTTGGCGGTATTTTATACGCCTTTAGTCGTCGTTGTGGTAGAAGTTGGTACTTTGGTAGTAGTCAATTATAGCTATTGTATATGGTTGTTACAGTGTTGGATGGTTTGGTGGTATCATTGACATCGCAAGAATGTTCGAGCCGATATCCAATTAAAATTGGCACTCCTTCCAAGGCACCTAAAACATAGTCGTGTAGTAGCGGCAGTATCAACAGTCGTAGTAACCTCAGTTGTAACCATTGTAATAGCAGCAGTCGTAGTATGGGTGCTCATTTTGGCAGAAGTAGTAGTAGGTACCAGTGGTTGTCGTAACAGCAGTTGTGGTAGCAGTCTATTGTAGCAGTGGCCGTTGTCGAAGTACCAGTGATTGTTGGTAGCAGTTGTAGTTATAGTAGTCGTTGTAGTAGAGTGTAGCTCTAGTCGTTGTAGCAGCATAGTAGTGGTCATTGTCGTTGTAGTAGCAGTAGTAGAAGTAGGTAGTGGTCGTTGTAGCAGCAGTCGTAGGAGTGCGGTCGTTGTAGCAGTAGCAGTCGTAGTAGTAGTACGTAGCAGTGTGGCAGTGGTGGCAGTGGCCGTTGTAGCAGTGGCAGTCGTAGTAGAAGTACGTAGCAATGTGGCAGTGGTAGCAGTGGCCGTTGTAGCAGTAGCAGTGATCGTTGTAGTAGCAGCCGTAGTAGTGGGGGTCGTTTTGGCAGCAGTCGTGGTACCACTGTGCCAGTGGTTGTTGTAGCAGCAGATGTAGTAGTAGCAGTGATCGTTGTTAGCAGATGTGTTGCAGTGGCCGTTGTAGCAGCAGTCGTCGTGGCTGTGGTCGTTGTAGCAGCAGTCGTCGTGGCTGTGGTCGTTGTAGTAGCACTAGTAGTTGCAGAGGTAGTAGTAGCAGTAGTCGTAGTCGCAGTGGTCACTGTAGCAGCAGTCGTAATAGCAGTGGTTGTTGTAGCAGAAGTCGTAGTAGCTGTGGTCGTTGTAGTAGCGGTCGTAGTAGCAGTGGTCGTCGTAGCAACAGTCGTAGTAGTAGTTGTCGTTGTCGTAGTAGCATGTTGGCAGCAGTCGCACTGTCGCAGTATCAGTGGTTGTTGGAGCAGTAATATCTGTTGTAACCCAACACTTTTCAAGGCCTTAGCCTGATTAGCATTCAATTCTCATTACTCTTTTGTTGAAACTTTCCTGCGCCTCCACTTCTGGTTTTGCGCATATTATTGTTATTGCTGATGCACCGCTTACTTTTGCTTCATCAGTATACTTTGTGCTAATTTTTCTACTTCATTCGATTCATTATATTGAACTTGGCTCGCGTTGTGTGCACTTAATTTCTCTCTTCGCTGACAAAACTTTCACCAGATATTAGATTATTTTGCTAAAAATCCACAAAAAATTTAGCAACAGACTTAATTATCTCAAAGTCAAAAACTGGCTTTATTACCCAGCTCTTTTGCATTTAGTTTTCTGTTTTTTCAAGTTACAAAAGGATTCCGTACTCCTGCTAAAGATTGATTAAAATGAACTTTTATAAATGTAAAACTAATTTGAGATCCAAATAATACAGTAAGACGTTAGACGTTGGCGCATGATTTATTCTTCCGGTGCGCCTACAAATCACACAAAATATACCTAGTCAGCCAATCAAGTCTCTTGATACCAACCAAAACTTAGACAGCATATATAGGTAAACTAATTCTCATAATATCCTGTATCCTTTTGTATGTATTCTCATGTAACCTATCAGGTGAACGTGAATCGTAGTTTTCCCTTGTACATGTAATTAAAATAATTTTGGAGTTTGAGCTGTTGTGTGGTTGTCATGCTATAACAGGCTAATTTATAGACGATTACCTCTTTCTCTGACTGACACAAAATATTTTACCTAGGCAGCTATTTGGTTTGAGTTAGTTTTGGAACACAGTAAAAACTGAATCCTCAAATAACAATGTAAGTATATAACTACCAAACAATATAAGTATATAACTACTAATACTACAGATCTCGAATCCGTAATAAAAAGCTACAGCAAAATTTAAATACGCAACAGTACTAAACTGTCAACTGGTTTGGTGCATATAAACACTTAGTAGTCAAAACCGATACAAATTTTTGTTGTATCAAGCACAACAATTAACAAAAAAACCGTAAATCGCCAGATTTACTGATTCTTACTTTAATTCTTACAAATACTTTGTAATGTGCACCCAGAAACTGTTCGCACTAGCGGGCACACACCCATGCATTCGTTCAAGCACTCGGCGCCTCACGCAACAGCGCGCGCAAACCACTGGCTGCTCAGCACATCGTGCTAAGACCTACACTTATCTAATCTCCTAGAATTAAACTACTCAATAAAAAACAAAATAACAGTTTTAAACTCATTGTGGTCGTAAACCAACGAGGCCCCTCCAAGCAAGTTTTGAGCAGTTTTTAAATTGTTTTCTGCTAGTCTTTGGTTGTTTGTTGTCGACTGAAAAAAAATGACTGGCAAACGGGCAGCAGTACTTGAACCCACAGATGGAGGTGTCCTCGCAAAAGTCGTGCAGCTTTTACCAGCTTCCGTGGCAATACTTCTCCTTTGATTCGCGATTTCGAATGAAAATTTGTCTTTGCCTTTATAGTGCAAATTTATACACGTTTGATTGGTTAAATCACGCGAATTTGAATCGTACTATTTAATTTGTGGGTAATATTTAATCTGCTACTAGTGTCGATCTACATAGTTTTTGATTTGCCAAGAACACTACATAGCATAACTTTCAATAGTCAATGTTAACTTCTTTTTGCCAGAGGTCTCATAGTGTAGTGGTTAGCACTGAGGATTCTGAATCCTGTGATCTGAGTTCAAATCTTGGTGAAACTTGACTTTTTGAAAGGGACAAAATATTTTGCTACAAAAATTGATCTACAATTTATCTTTTTGTCGTTATTTAAGGGGGTAATTGCGTTTTTAGGTGTTTTTTTAAAAAGCCATAGCTTAGCGTTTACAAATTCAAATCATAAGCGGTCTTTTGCGTTAGGTAGAACAATATCTTTCCTAAATGTATGCCATGCCTTGAAATTTAACCTGTGATTTTCTTTCCAGTATAAGCGACTAAAAAAAGGTCCTTTCCAAAATATTAAAATTTTTACAAAAAGTTTGCGCCACAGCTCTGAGTCATACAATTACCTGTTGGGGCTGAAATTTGGTAAGGTTTTTGACATGTTTAAAATCCCCAGGCATGTCCCCCACTTTTTTAATAACTAGTCAAATTACTGAGCAAATAGCTGAAAAGCAAACGCACCGAAAATTTAAGATATTTTCTTGTAATTAACACCCTCTAAAAATGTCCACAGGTGAAATTTCAAAAAAGTGAGAGACATGCCTGGGGATATTGACCTTTACTATACTGTCCCAAAAAATTATGCTCCGGCGTCACTCATACCTTGAGTACTGGTGGCGCAAAATTTACATAGAAATCACAAAAACCTCGAAAACCAACTACCACCTTAAATGACTTCAGAGCTACTCAGCAGTGAATGTGTGCAGAAATAGGCATTTAAGATTATTTTATTCACAATAAGTGGCCGCGCTTAATATTTCCTCTGGAATATTGACACTCCAGCCTCACAGTGTAACAGCTCCGCTCAGCAGAAGAGCTTGTTGACTCGTTTAGTCCAATATCAACTAACTTCTGAGTTCTGACGAAAACTAGTCTAGTCATTTTAAAATGGTGAAGGATTGAACAAAGAAAAAACTCAAGTCTTTTGTTTTATTGATTGGCCTGACCTTGTCAAGCACTCCAAATAAATATGATCTGTTCAAAACATAGTGTAAACAAACAAAGCACCGTCGACAAAATAAGTGCACTAGAAAACTGATACTACTGTTAAGCCCGATTCAAACTTGTCCATATTACCGAAGGTACAGTTACCAGAAGAAACTCACCACTCAAGAAACAGAATAGAATATATATCCCGACTATTTTTTGTATACAAACTTCACTTTGAAATCGTTCACACAAAAAGTTACATCTAGCTTAGCGAATTATTTAGAATTGCTTAGGGACAAAATCACAAGGATGAGAATGAATCAAGCTTACGCTAAAATACTAATATATACAGTTACAGACAGCTGCAATACTGAAATGTTGGGGCCGTTTCATAAATAAACTGGTTCCGATCTATATCCATTCACAAGTTAGATGGATAACTCCACGTCTGAGTAACACAAAAACATTTTAGCTGAGTGATAGTTTTAACTCTAGTCCTAATAAATTGCTATTCTAATAAGCTACTTCAAATCAAGTCTTTATCGCTGAATTTTGAATTGCATGCCCTGTTTTGTTTTATGAAATAGGCCCTGGAAGTAGGTTGGCAGACAGTTATAGGTATCGTTATGTACAGAAATGGGTTGCATAGGTAGACAAACAAAAGAATGTTATTGTTGATGCTGCACTTTACTGTTAATCGAAATTGTTGAAGTTCACACAATTTTACCTACGGTTGTTTGTTTTAAAAAGAACCTAAATTCAGTAAACTTTTTATTAAAAGTGACGGATTATACAATTTTATTGCTAATTTTGCAGTCGAATTTACCACAGCGTCATGGAGTTTCAGCAGTGAAGCAACAACAACAATGTTTGCAGTAGTTAGTCTTATAATACAGAATACAGTTTGGTCCAAAGAAAACAAGCAGCTTTGATAAAATCTGCGTATGTAACAAAATTTCACTGTTTCATGTACATTTGAACGTTTAAAATAAGGCACCGCAGTAAAATAACACCTTTGAATACCGTTTTACATTTTTCTACGACAGGCTCTTCAGGGATCTGAAGTCGGCAAAATGGTTTTTGTACTTTACCTAGGTTTGGATTTAGAAAAGTAATCCGAAAGTACTATGCATGATTTTATGCAAATGAAGTGCATGAGATTTAATTAAATTAATAAAAGGCAAACTGTAGGAGTTTAACCTAGCTATCAAAGTAATAAACGACAAAATTTTTGTACCCTGGTCACCGATTGAGAGTATAAATTTCATGTTTTTGAAGAGTATTAAGCTAATATATAGTATTAGTAATTAAGTATGAGTGAGCATTATTGACAAACTGTTTTGCAATAAAAAATAATCTATTTCGAGACAAAATAAGGTCCTAAAGCCCAGTTCATACTTGTTCGCAAAGTTCAAATGAAGTCATTTCACTGATCAGTCTGTGACGCAAGTTTTGCGAGCTTTCAGACGGACAAGTATGAAGTGAACTTGGGACGAGCCTTTGCTATAAATGGTTGGCAATGGAATTGGCGTTATTCTGTTGCATCTTTTTAAGAGAGTCCAAATATTCCGGCGTGCTCATGTAATAGTGTAGGATCAAATCGTACAGATATTTGTATTCTTCCTGAAAATACAATAATATTTCTAACAGCCCGGTTTCATAAAAGATCAGTTGCGATTCATTAGTAACACCGATAATAAGCTAACAAGCTAAGTTTTCGGCAAAAGTATTCAGTAAGTATCAAGCATACACTTTTAAGTACATTGACCGCAGGCCATCGTAAACCTGTTGGGCCAGTGAAAGGTTTATTTCTTAATTTGCATGTTTTTCCATGAAAAGCCTATCCTGTTACAGCCATTTAAACTGCAGAATCTCAGCTTAAAGCTTTCGGCAGTCGGAATATGAATGGTACATAGATTAATTACTTAATTATTAATCTTAAATAAAGATAAATTACTGGACTACATTTTTGCTCATGCATAGTTGCAAATTTATCTTGCAAGCTCTGTTGCAAATAAGTTATGACAGTTTGAAAGAACACAGTACCATCGTCGATTTCTAGCATATCATGATTATTGAAGCATCAGAACTGACTGGCCGAGTTGTTAGTTTGTTAGGTTCGCAACCTAGAGGGGATTCGTCGATTCCTAGTCGAGCGCTTTTTGTCAGACTTTTGCAATTTCAAACTACATTCTCAGAAACCACTAAAGCAGCAACACACTGATTTT